>JAQGBZ010000129.1:0-161431 GCA_034687125.1 Neelides folsomi
CTATGAATAGAGAATGATTTTAACATATAAGAAGAGATTACATACGATAAGATTGACCATATGATGATTTGACCTTAATTTGAAAACGGTATACAATAAGATTAGAATACAATGAAAATGCCTTTAGATTAGAATATAGTACGATGAGAAATTAATAAGAGTATATACCACGAAGGGAGGGGTACGATCAGTACTCCGGGCCCCGTTGGGTAAAATTAAACAATTACAGTACATCAAATACATTTTTTAAAATGGGATTTTAATAAGGATACTTGTGTTACAAAAACATAAAAATCGATCACTTTTAAACACTTATAATGATTTACCGGTGAAAGAAATAATTATTATAATAAAGTGAAGTGTTATTATTACATAACATAAATATAGCTTTATGTACTTTATATCAAATGGTATGCAATGTATATAAATGAAAAGAAACTCTGATGGTGAGAGTTTTCACGTTTTCTATTTCTTTCCTTTTAAAGAAATCTGGAAGTGACACCCAATTACACACCATGTCTCAAACTTCACGGCTCATTCGCTTTGTGACCATCAAAAGCTTTTTTCCAGACATTTGAATATTCAAAGTCATTTTGCCATATGCACATCTTCCTGATTTGTCAACTTATAATTAGATATCTTGAAAGTATTTTTGCGTACATGTGCTAACAGCTCACAAAAATAAGTACATCATAGTTAGACATGTTACATGCAATTATTTACCATTTTTAGTAGGTATGTAATATGTATATTTGTAATAAGTGTTGGTACTTACATTTGTTGTAGTCACATATCCATATACATAAAGTGCACATTAAACATCCTATTAAACCCTTATAATCTGTATATTTATTAAAGCCATCATTGCATTGATGTATTGGATTATTGGATAGAGGAAAAAGAAAGCATGGAAAAGGATACGAGCGAGAATAAACACCTGTAATCAAGGAATACTGGAATGCACAAAATTTAGCGGGAAACCATTTTCACTTGTCTGCCCTGTCATTCTAAAATTCTCTTGAACCTGCAAGTCAAGAAATCTTTTACCTTCATTTCTAACAATAATAGAGATTTACTTGGAATTTAAGTTGCTTTATATTTGAAATATTTTTAGAAATGTGATAACATAGCTTAGCAAACAGTATGGGTCCAACCATCCGTCCTAGAAAAGTGACAAAGGGAATTATGTATGTATAATAAATAGAATACAATATATGATGTATTAGCAAATCCGTCCCATCATTTGAGTTAAAATTTTCATTGAAATGCTAAGATGCCTCGGCAAATGCATTGGACTTGGACTCGACAATTTGCAATTCTCTTGTTTTCTCATTGTTATTTTGGTGTTTCGAGTGTCTTTCAAGTACTGAATTAAGTTTTAAATTCTACTTAACAAACTGAAAATCAAGATGTCATCATCAGGGTTTGTTAAATATATTGCCGTTTTTGTGTTTTTAATTCAATCATACGAGTGGGGAGATCTCTCATGGCCGAGTATATTGCAGCCTTCAAAGAGTCAAGATTTAATCGGCCTAATTTTGGCCCGACAAGGAAGTAAAGGAGTTTCAAGGAAAAACCTGGCTTTATTGAACGGAAAACCTTTGATATCTTATGCGCTATCTGCAATGATTGAAAGTGAAAGTAAGTTAAATTACACAAACAAAATTAAATTTTATACAATTGGCAAATAATATGTAAACTCCCAAACTAATCATTTTGATTATTAGTTTTTTCTACAATTTGGATTTCAACTAATGATGAAGAGATTGAGAATTACGTGACCGGTCTAAAATTGAATAATGTAAAAATCCATAAACGTGCCGAATACACAGCAACGGATGAAGCCTCTTCTCTTATTGCCGTTCAAGAATTTTTAAATCACCATGGAGGTAATTGATGAAGTTCAACTCAATCATTTTATTTTCTTTCGATATTCTTGAACATTTATACAGCTTTTCTGTGTTTATGGTATAATCAATAATTAATGGTAAAAATTTATTTTTGATGATTTGTAGATCATGATTTCATTGGTCTAGTCCAATGCACTTCTCCATTCATCAAAGCACAATACCTAAGACAAGCTTGGTACCAAATGATGTTCAGTGATCTCGACTCCGTGTTTTCTGTCACTCGATCTCACTCTCTTCGTTGGGCAATCGGCCTAGAAGGACTTAAGATGGAACCTCTCAACTTTGATCCTAACCACCGACCTAGAAGACAAGATTGGGAAGGAGAACTTGTGGAAAATGGAATGTTCTATTTTTCAACCAAGAATCTCATACAAAATGGGAAATTTCAGGGAGAAAGGTTCGATTCAATAAAAAACAATTCTTATCTACTGCAACAATAATTAATATATCTTTAATGATATATTTAATTAAAATACACACATTGATTTATTATTGTGTTACAGAAGCGGCTACGTTGAAATTGATAAAGCTGACAGTTTGGAAATTGATACGGTTTCCGATATGAAACTGGCCGAGTTCATTCTTACAAATTGAATTTTGTGACCTTTATAACTTATGATATTAAAGTTTTTATCTAATACATAGAACTTACATACCTATTTAATTTTAGTCAAAGTACCTCTATTCAGGTAGTTGTACTTTATTTGCTAATACTAAGTAATTGAATCAGTTATCGTAATCAGTTAATCAGTAACATGTAAAAATTGTATACCTAAGAATATGTTATTTCTTATATGAAATTTATTTACAATGGAATAGTTTGGTATTACTTTTAACATGCCTCAAAATAACTTTTTATACAAGATATTTGTATACCTTATAATAACTTAGGTACACTTTTATATGACATAATATGACTTGTACCATAATGCTATACTCTTATAAAATAATTATTGATTGTACTCATCTATATTATATTATTCACACATTTTAGGAATTCAAGGAATTCTCAAGAGAATTCACTTGGAACATTAACATTATGTATTTACAAGTAAATATAGTTAATTAAATTAAACATAAACTGGTTCTTACTGTGTACATTCAAAAATATATCGATATATTCAAATATCAGTTTAACAATAAAAATGTTTTCGTTCAATAAACAAGTACCTACTATTATTTGATTATTTGGCATTTTTGCACTTTTAAAATATTTGTTATAAATATTCCAATATTTTACGCAAATGAACAAAAATACGCAAATCAAAAGTATAATATTTCCAAACGTTTATTATAATACATAGCATGCAAGCAAGCTATAATGTGTAAAATAAATGTGCCAAAGTCCTATTTTCTCCTTTCCAATTCCATCTCATCTCTTTTGTCTTTTACCTTTCTTTCTCTTCTTGCAGTTCTGGTTCTGCGTTCTTGTCGGATAATAAGTTCACCTGCATACTTTTTTTTATAAATTAAAATAATTCTTATTCTCATATTTATTTATTTGGTAGAAAGGAAACCTTTCATTTCCTAACTTCCTAATGGATAAGATTACACAATTAACTAAAACCATTTTCAACAATGCAGCTTTTCTTAAAAATGGAAATCCATTCACTGTTACAATCTCAAAGAGATTTCGTCCTCAACGTAAAATTAAAAAAATATATATCATTTTCATATTATTTATTTAAATTAAGTCTCTGATTGATTATTTCCCCTTATTTAATAGCTCTGAAGAGATTCTATGCAAAAGTGGAAGTTAATCAGTCTGGAGATGAATATGAAATACTTCTAGACAAACGAAAATTGAAAACACCATCAAAGAATATAGTTCTAGTTAAAGATCGAGGACTTGCTTACGCTATATGCACAGAATGGTCATCACAAAAAGATACTATTGCTCTGCATTACATGCATCTCGTAATTTTTAAAACTTTATCTTCGTTAACTCTTTATGAATTTATATTTAAGATATCGATTATTACTTTTATTCTATCAGTTATTTACTTAATTTTAATATAATTTAGACAGCTCTTGTAAACACTGTGATCGACAATCCTCATAAGAAAACCAAATATGATTTGGTCAATGAACTATGTGAGAACATTTCGACTGATACGCTTCTTTTTAGATCTTCCACCGTACGATTATTATATAATTTTCTATTACATTATTTAAAAATTCATGTTAGTGTTTTATCAGAGTCAAAATAAATTTTAGGAACATCCGAAATTAGAAACGCAGCAAAAATTGAAATGGGACCCGATTGTTAAATGGTTCGAAGAAAAGTTTGAATTGGATCCAATGAACGTGCAAACAGATTCATTAATCTTTCCGGAAATTGCACAAGATACTCGTACAAAAATACAGAACCATTTACTCAGTTTCAATTTAGAAGCAGTTCAAGGTAAATTCTTTATAACTGACTGTAATAATCGATATTATTGTTAATATTTATACGCTATACTACAAATAACTTTTAGCGAAATTCTAACTAAACGATAAAAATGCCGGTATTTTAATAGGATTACTCTATGCTTCTGGTGCAATCCGATCATTAATTCTTACATTAGCAGCTGTACATGATAAAATTTCAATAGAAGATGCCACAACTTTAAGTCGCCTTGAAGCTGATTTCCAAGTAAAAACGATCTCTTAATAACTAATATTTAGATATATTTATATTTAGCGTCTTGAGAGTATTATATTTGACAATCTAAATATGCTATTGGTAGATAGAAGTTTTTTTTGTTAATTTGTATTATTTTTAAACAGACAGAGCATTGGGGAAAAGTTGAATGGGCTCATGAGATTGAAATTCAAGATTCTCTATCACGTTTTTCTGCTGGGATCCTATTTTTTAAAGCTCACACACCAATGGATACTATATAAGAATAATGTTAAACCATGTAATTTATGTACTTTGAAATAATATTTAAAACCATTTAATTTCATAAAATTTATTTTCAACAAAACATTTTACATATTTTCATTTTAAGAAATTAAAGATAATGAGGCTTTCATGATACTCTTTAGAATCCTAAATTTTGCTTTATCCTTGTACTCGGAACTCGGCATAAAAGCACGTCAGTCGTACAAAGAACATAATCTTTGTCAATTATCTTTATTTATACTAACCATAAATGTATTAGGTTATAAGTTATTGTAAAGTTACCAAAAAATTTATTGCTATAATGCGTTATCTGATTTATTGTCATTTGTTTAATCCTGAACTTTACTATACATAACGTGGTCGAAATTGAAATGTCTCTTCTCTCACCAATTTTAAGACACTTTCTCTCCAAAATAATATTAATCAATTCTGCATCAAAGTCTTTTTCAACGCGTAAAAAGTGAAATTAAATTTTATTTTCCAAATTAAATTCATTTGTCTTGCCAAATATGGTAATATCAATAAAAACTTTTTTTTCTTATTCACTAAATAGGCACGGCTTTAAAAGGCAGAGAGTTTGTTTTGACTGAAAAGGTAGGAGAGAGGAAGAATGTCGGTCTTATTACATTGAACAAGCCAAAATCTTTAAATATACTTAGTGATGCTCTCATGAGAGACTTGAGTGATGCCATTGATGAATTAGAAGCTGATGAAGAAATCGGAACTCTTGTTCTTACTGGAAATGGAAAAGCCTTTGCAGCTGGTAAAATTATTCTTTTTGTATTTTAAAAACATATTAGGTTAATAACCGTTAATATGTAATCTTTCACTACTTTTAAGGTGCGGACATCAAGGAAATGCAGAATCTCAATTTTGCAAAAGTATACAGAGGAAGTTTCTTAACTCATTGGCTTCGAATTTCTGAATGCACAAAGCCGATTATTGCTGCTGTGAATGGATATGCCGTAAGATACACACATAATTACAATATTAAAATATAAGTTGGGAATATGACAATAATACTGTATACGAATTTAACAATTTCAATTCTAGCTGGGAGGAGGTTGCGAAATTGCCATGATGTGCGATATCATTTATGCTTCGGAGAAAGCCATATTTGGCCAACCTGAAATTCTTCTTGGAACAATCCCTGGTGCAGGAGGATCAAAGGATCGTCCGAGCGGCAGGGAAATCAAAAGCAATGGAGTTGTGTCTTGCAGCAGGTCGAATATCGGCTGTGGAAGCGGAGAAGATCGGACTTGTTTCTCGTGTTCTCCCTCCTGACACGCTCCTCCCCGAAACACTTAATTTGGCAGAAAAGATTGCCAAAAATTCAAAGATCACTAATGACATTTGCAAAGAAGCACTCAACAATGGTAATTATTATTTTACCCTGTTATTTATAATTAGTTAAAGTAGTTGTAAGTAGATAAAAATCCTATAAAATTAAACTAACAGAATAAAAGATGATTTATGCATAAAAAATATTGAATTGTTTTTTACTATCTTATTCATTTGATTTTTAGCTTATGAGATGACATTGAAAGAAGGTCTTCACTTTGAAAGACGTCTCTTCCATTCAACGTTCGCAACAGAAGATAGAAAGGAAGGAATGGATGCTTTTGTTGAAAAACGCGCTGCTAAATTCCAGGACAAGTGAACGTGCAAAAAATTGAATTTTTCGGAATTTCAATCAAAACATTATGACCTTAATGCACATAAAATATTTGTCTCTATGTACAAGGTACACTTTTGGACTTGGAATTAAGTTTAAACTGAAGATTAAAGATTTTTCTAGTCAACAAATGGCTTTCATTTAATCAACGATATTAATTATTCATAATGACAATAACACACAAACCAATACCCGAAATAGTATTTAAAACTATTTCCATTAAATTTACTTTCAACCAAACAAAACTTAACCATGTATGTATATTGCATTTTATGCAATTAAGCATAATGAGACTTTCATGATATTCTATAGAATCCTAAATTTTGCCTTGCACTTGATCCTTGCACTTGTACTCGGAATTCGGCTTAAAAGCACGTCAGTCGTAGTCACTTTCCTCATTCCTCCACTTCCTCAGGTTCGTCTAACATAATCATTGTCAATTATCTTTATTTAACTAAATGTATTATATTATAAATTATTGTACAGTTACCAAAAAAATTTAATGCTATAAAGCGTTATCTAATTTGCTGTCATTTGTTTAATCCAGAACTTTACATAACGTGGTTGAAATGTCTCTTCTCTCACCAATTTTGAGAAACTTCCTCTCTAAAACAATATTAATCAATTCTGCATCAAAGTCTTTTTCCACGAGTATACTGAATCGAAATATTACTTTTCACATTAAATAATTGTCTTACCAAATAATGTCACTAATCAAAACTTTTTCTTATCCACTAAATAGCGACAGCTCTAAAAGGCAGAGAGTTTGTTTTGACTGAAAAGGTTGGAGAGAAGAAGAATGTCGGTCTTATTACATTGAACCGGCCAAAAGCATTAAATGCGCTTTGTGATGCTCTCATGAGAGACTTGAGCGATGCCATTGATGAATTAGAAGCTGATGAAGAAATCGGAACTCTTGTTCTTACTGGAAATGGAAAAGCTTTTGCAGCTGGTAAAATTATTTATTATTTTTATCTTTTAAAGACATATTAGCTTATGTAATCTTTCATCACTTTCAAGGTGCGGACATCAAGGAAATGCAGAATCTCAATTTTGCAAAAGTATACAGAGGAAGTTTCTTAACTCATTGGCTTCGAATTTCTGAATGCACAAAGCCGATTATTGCTGCTGTGAATGGATATGCCGTAAGATACACACATAATTACAATATTAAAATATAAGTTGGGAATATGACAATAATACTGTATACGAATTTAACAATTTCAATTCTAGCTGGGAGGAGGTTGCGAAATTGCCATGATGTGCGATATCATTTATGCTTCGGAGAAAGCCATATTTGGCCAACCTGAAATTCTTCTTGGAACAATCCCTGGTGCAGGCGGAACTCAAAGGATCATCCGCACAGCTGGGAAATCCAAAGCAATGGAGATGTGTCTTGCAGGAGGTCAAATATCAGCTGTGGAAGCCGAGAAAATGGGACTTGTTTCTCGTGTCCTCTCTCCTGACACGCTCCTCCCCGAAACACTTAATTTGGCAGAAAAGATTGCCAAAAATTCAAAGATCACAAATGCCATTTGTAAAGAAGCAATCAACAGCGGTAATTTTTATTTTACCTATGTATTTATAATATCATAAAAATGCCTATTAATATACATAAGTACCAACATACAAAATACGAATTTTTCATGTAATCTATTAGAAAATATTGAGTTGTTATTCTACTATCTTATTCATTTGATTTTTAGCTTATGAGATGACATTGAAAGAAGGTCTTCACTTTGAAAGACGTCTCTTCCATTCAACGTTCGCAACAGAAGATAGAAAGGAAGGAATGGATGCTTTCGTTGGAAAACGCGCAGCTAAATTCCAGGATAAATGAGCGTGCTAAAAACTGAATTTAATTTTTCAATTAACATATTATGGCTCCAATCCAATACACAAAATAAAATATTTATCTCTGTATACAAGATAAACTTTTGAACTTGGAATTGAATTTAAACTGAAGATTAGAGATTTTTTCTTGTCAACAAATGGCTTTCATTTAATCAACGATATTAATTATTCATAATGACAATGACTAATAATAAATTACAATCACACACAAAATATTTTCTAGATATAAAATTAAAAGGATTTAAAAACCCCTCACTTCTTTAATTATTTTTTCTTCGTCGAAAGACGATATTACCGGTCGATTATGATTAAATTGTAGGGAGAAGGAACCCATTCCTGATGAAACAGTTCTAATGATTGTGGAGTAACCCATCAGTTCGGAAAGTGGTGCGATGCCAGAGATAATCTTAATCATTTATAAGAATAGAAAATTAATAAAATATAATCAATAGTTTGTTTCTTTATGAGAAAATTTTACCTTATCTCCGTGTCTAGTGTCGATATATTGAAGCTCGAACCTTCTTCTGTTCAGGTCATCCAAAACTGCTTGTTGATAATTGGAATCTACGACTATGTTAAGAGTAGCAATTGGTTCCAATATTAAAACGTTTCCTTCTTGGAGAGTTTGACGTGTACAAGAAGCAGCGGCAGCTTCAATGATAGTGTCACTCGTCCCCCGACCCAACTCAAAATAATTAAGCTTAACATCAATCCCAGTAACCTGCAAATTAATTAATTAACTTATTTTAACAACTCTTTAATACTTTTAACTACATAAAGTTAATATATAAGTTTTCCTTAATTAGTGTTTGAACAAACCGGAAATCCAAGTTTTGGGCCACATCGTAAGGAAGAATTAACACCGGTTTCAATGAGTCGTAAATGTCTTTCAGAAAGAGAAGCGAGGTGTTCAATTGCTTCTTTTCCGCTTCCTTTCTTTATTGTTAACCATTCGGTGGAAATCTCATCTGTATTCTTTGAGATTTCCAATTCGATTTTCACACTTTGATTCCTATCAGAAAATCTTCGTTCAAATAAGATTCTCTTGTTAATTGTCTCGGTCATTGTTTCTTTATATGCCACTTGTATTTTCCCAAGGTAGGCATCAACTTTGTATTCAGTCTTTAATCTTTCTTTTATAACTTCAAGATGCAATTCACCCATACCTAAATGGAAAACAACAAGATTAATACTTCTTACTTCTTCAAATTTTTATTGATCAAGGTAATATTTTAATAATGTGAAACAACTTGTGTCTAGTTTTTTCTGAATTCTACAAAATAATACAAGAGTAATATGCATGTAGATTGGATTAAATTGATTATAAGACACATTACGTGTATTACCTGATAATATAGTTTGTCCAGTTTGTTCGTCCACTTTCGACTTTAAACTTGGATCTTCTCTTTGCATGCATTCAAGAGCGGAGTCCAATCCTTTTTGATGGAGCTATAATTTATGTAAATATTAATGCAATTTAAATGATAATACATCATACATATGTATTAGTTAAGCATTAAATGAAATAAAACGTAATGTTAAACAAATTATATAACATCTATATAATATTTAATAATTATTAAATTACTAATGAAGCAGGTTCAACAGAGCAGAAAAAGACTGGATCAGGAATAGTCAATCCGGTCAAAACTCCATTTTCTCCCAATTTTTTCAAAACCGAGTTTCCAGCACTTGAAGATGAAGTTAATGTATCACCAGTGAACGTTTCCTGTTCAAATAAAATTGAGATAAACAAACTTGATTAAGTAATGCATATGTATTAGGCATTACCTAAATATATTGTGTTTGATTTATGAGCGATTTTGTCAAAATAAAGTTTAAATCTTTAATGATTACTTTAAGGCCAGGAATGACTGCAATTTCCCCTTCTCTAATTTCTTCAATTTCCAAAAGATCATCTGCAAAGGGCTTGAATATCTTCCCTACTTTTTCTCCCTTCCTTCGAGTGATATTGTATATCTTATTCCCAGAAAAACAACCAGAGAAATTACGAAGGAACGTCAAAGATCCCATCATGGGATCATGAATAGTTTTAAAAGAAAATAAATAAGGATCGTTTCCAAATGCTATAACTCTTTCCTTCTTTTTGACTTCAAGAGGATTAGGAAGATATCTGCATAAGAATAATGCTTTTAATTTTAAATAATGAAACCAAAAATTAGTAAATAAAATTCAAATTGAATTTATTACCTTAAAATTGAATTTAAAAGGTGTTGAACCCCTATGTTTTTATAAGAACTTCCAAGTAGCAATGGAAAAGCGTCGCTTCTTAATGTCACTCTTCGAATTGCAGAGCCAAGAGCTTCTTCTGTAATGTTTTCTATTGATTCCTCTTCTATGATTTGATCTGCTAATTTTGAATCCAAATCTGCTACTTGTTCGACTAGCTCGCATCTTTTCCTCAATTCATCTCCACTTTCAATATTTTCTATTAAAGGTTATTAAAAATCATTATTTGAATGTTGCTGTAAGCTGTTCTTATTAATTTTCTCAATTTTATAGCGAAATCAAAATCCAACCTATAGAATATTTAGCTCCTCTTGTTGCTTGATT
This sequence comes from Neelides folsomi, assembly GCA_034687125.1. Classification (NCBI taxonomy): domain Eukaryota; kingdom Metazoa; phylum Arthropoda; class Collembola; order Neelipleona; family Neelidae; genus Neelides; species Neelides folsomi. Next base: position 10,904 of record JAQGBZ010000129.1, read on the forward strand.
GAATATGAATCTTTTCATTGACACTAAATCAATAATTCCAACAAGTCCCGAAGCCGTCTTTGTAGCCATTGACTTGTTATAAACCGGAAGTTGCAATTGAATTGTTGGTTTTTCTAGACGGGTTTGAATTGAATCAAGGCACATTTGAATGGAAGCTTTAGCCTGTTGACATTAATCAATTATTTTAGAAATATAAGAATTTGAATTTTTATAATGAATTAGATAAAAATAGGTAATTTAATTACTTTATCCATTTTATTGAGAAATATGATTCGTGGTAAATTATAGTTATTAGCTTGTCGCCAGACGGTCAAGGTTTGAGCTTCCACTCCTAAAAAGACAATTATTCATTTAATCGTATAATCATACATCGTGTAAATTAATGAGTAAGTAAAGGAGCAACATATTAATTGTAAAATATAAAATGAACTAACCAGCCGAAGCATCAAGAATGGCAATAGCAGAATCAACAACTCGGAGAGATCTTTCAACTTCAAATGTAAAGTCGACATGACCAGGAGTGTCAATGAGATTGATGGTCGAATCGGCCCATGGGAACGTTACGATTGCGGATTGAATCGTAATTCCTCGTTCACGCTCTTGAGGCAAGAAATCAGTGACTGTATCGCCGTGATGGACTTCTCCAGGAGTGGCGATTTCTCCAGAATAAAACAACATTCGTTCGGTCGTGGTCGTCTTTCCGGCATCAATATGAGCCATGACCCCAACGTTTCGGATCTTTTCAATTGTCACATCTTTTTGGCCTTTTCCTTTAGTTTTGAATGTTCTTATTGGAAATACTTTAAAGTTTGTCAAAATGTTTAATAATTTCCTCATTTTTAAGAATTCTAAACCAAAACTCATTGCAGAATCAAATCACCTTTTATTTTAGTCTAAATTATATTTACTCCAACTAAACTTATAATTAACAAATGCGCAAACACAGAATAATAATACAGCACAAATACAAGTGATTTAAAGACTTTAACTTTAATGTTTAACTTTAAGTTCTTAAATTAAAAATGTTATAATAAACTCTGAATTCTACAAGCAATTGTGCAAATATTTCCCGCCTCTAGTATTTGTAATTCGGCAAGGAGGAATGTAATTTTCATCATTTCATTCTCAAGTCGAGTGTCGAGTTCAATGAGAGTTGTTTAGTATTTAAACACACTTATTATAAAATGAGTAAAAGTTAATTGAAAATTAAATTTCTAATCTCGGTAATTTCATATTTAAAACTCCAATCTAAATATAAGAACCAATCATGATGTCAATGACGGAGAAGAAAGATGGGAAAAGGGGAAAGGCCCCATGTAAAGCTTGTTCGGACTTCAAAGATTGGGCAAAAGACATGACGGTGAAGGTAAATCGAAAATTTTATTTTTACCTTATTACATAATTGTGAGGAATTTAAAAACTTTTATGGTATATAATAAAATAATATTGTGTCTTTAATTGTTAGAAAGAAAATTGCCCGCTTGATCGAGAAGAACTAGGAAATAATACATGGTCACTTCTTCACACAATGGCTGCATATTATCCAGATCAACCGTCAAAGCAGGAGCAGACAGAAATGACCATTTTTATTAAACTTTTTTCTAAATTTTACCCTTGTGGAGAATGCGCCAGCGATTTTCGTAGAGAGTAATTTAAAAAACATTTCTTGTTTCTATTATAATCGTTTTTACTAAATGAGCAATTTTATTTCTTATAGTTTGGGCGAAGAAAAGCCAGTTACAAGTACAAGAGAAGGCTTAGCACAATGGCTATGTCGAATGCACAATAAAGTTAATGAGAAATTAGGAAAAGAACCCTTTGACTGCTCCAAAGTCGACGAACGATGGAGGGATGGATGTTAATTTTAGAAGAATTTAATTAATATTACAACAAACCGAATACAATTCCAATATTCATTATCGTGACAATGAACTACTTCAATAGAATAAAAGATAATATCACAATTAACTAAAAATTATTTTTTAAATCCATTTTGCTCAATTCAGACAAACTTACATTTTAGCACGTGCGTTTAATCCTTTATGGTTTGCTTTCCAATTGGGGCATTATGCGAATCATAAAGTAGTCAGATCTAAAGGAAGAGCATTCTATTAATGCTTCTCTGCTCATCTGCTTCTGAAGCGTTTAGGTGAATCGGCGAGATGTCGACGAAGCGTAAGGAAATTTATAAATATGAATCCCCCCACCCGCTTTACGCACTTAATTGGTCCGTGCGACCCGACAAGCGATTCCGACTGGCCATTGGGTCATTCATGGAAGAGTACAACAACAAGATTCAGATTGTCCAGCTAGATGAAGAAGTGAGTGAATTCAAAGTGAAGTCAACGCTGGAGCATCCCTACCCAGCCACCAAGATCATTTGGATTCCCGATTCGAAATCCATTTACCCCGATCTTCTCGCAACTTCCGGGGATTACCTCCGAGTATGGCGGGCAGGCGAGGAGATCAAAATGGAATGTCTTCTCAACAATAACAAAAATTCGGACTTTTGTGCTCCTCTCACGAGCTTCGATTGGAACGAAGTGGATCCGAATTTGATAGGGACTTCCTCCATCGACACCACCTGCACCATTTGGGGACTTGAAACTCGCCAAGTAGTTGGTCGAGCTAATGTCAATGGACATGTGAAGACTCAACTCATTGCTCATGACAAGGTTAAATCTATACAAATATTTTTACTCCTTACTTTATACTTTAAATATACAAGACCAGTTAGATTTACTTTCTCATTGCATTATTAAAGTCGAATAAGCACTTAATTTAATTACTTAAAGTTTGTTGTTTTATTATATAACAATAATTTGTTTAATATTATTGATTTAATTTTGTATGCTCTTATTTTCTTTTAGGAAGTTTACGATATTGCATTTAGTCGAGCTGGAGGCGGACGAGACATGTTTGCCTCTGTAGGGGCCGATGGGTCAGTGAGGATGTTTGACCTTCGACATTTAGAACACTCGACTATCATTTACGAAGATGCAGGGCACGTGCCACTTCTAAGACTCGCTTGGAACAAACAAGATCCCAATTTTCTAGCCACCATTGCAATGGATGCATGTGAAGTTGTCATCCTTGACGTTCGAGTTCCTTGTACCCCAGTCGCTCGTCTCAACAACCATCGGGCTTGTGTAAATGGACTTGCCTGGGCTCCCCACTCTGCTTGTCATGTCTGCACAGCCGGAGATGACCACCAGGCATTGATATGGGACATTGCAGGTTATTTATAAATATTTTATAATATATGCCGTTTATTAGTTTCTATTCTCAATTTTGTTAATTGATATTGTGGAAATATGTTTGTATGATTGCATTTTTTAATTAAATCATTTGTTAATTTGTTAAAGGAATGCCAAGAGCAATTGAAGATCCCATTTTGGCCTATACGGCGGCCGAAGGAGAAATTAACCAAATTCAATGGGGAGCGACCCAACCAGACTGGATAGCAATTTGCTACAACAAGTCACTTGAAATCCTAAGAGTGTAATCTCACCTCCTTTCCGTATCAACCTCAATAGTGTCAAAATGGCTTTTTTTCTTTGAGGAGTTAATAATGTTTTAATTTATACGTGTACAATAATAATATTACAGTATTTGTACACAACGACTTCGGACTCTTTTTTAGGATCCTTTTTAGTTAAAAAGAGTACCACTCACCATTATCAAGGCATCTATGACTCACTCAATGGTCAATAGATTTTGTACATTTGTACTACTTCGATAAGATAAATTATGATAAATGAAACCATGTTTTTGTAAGTATATTTATTTTTACCATTCCCGCTTATCATGTAGGATCATGTATCAATAACTCGCATTATAATGTAATGTACATATTATTTTATTTTATTTGTAATTATTTTAGCATTAACCTAACGATAAGTTGTAATACTAGGACTAAGTAAATTTAAAGTATTTTACGATGTGCAATTCGTAGAAATAATATTTAATTTTTTTAAATAATGTGATTTTTATTTATTCATAATAATATGATTAGGAGTGTTTCTTCAGTCTCAAAATTAAACTTTACACAAAAAATACATTATATGAACTTATTATATAATTGAATATTTAAATTGAAAAATAAATTCATTCTTGTCAATTCCTCTTCAATTTGTCATCTGCATTCTTACCATACTTTGCATTACAATCATCTAATCATCATATTATTAAAATTATTAATAAATTATAATAATATTTTTATAATTTTTTATAGTTATATTCATCAATTATTATAGTTTTATGGGAGTATTTATTAGGACTGCTCATTAAAATTGGCTAAATTGTCAATTTCTGGAGCATAACATTATTTATTACGTGATTTTGATTAATCTCAATCTGCGTCACGGTGTATCGCATGTGTATATTTTTACTTTTTTGCAGGAAACCCGAGAGGATCATAATGAAAACGAATGCATGAGATAAAAGGAGGCAGACTCTGTGTTGTTGAGGTTGGGGCAAGTGTATACGATTTCACGACTGCTTATCGATCTGCTACTGCGCTCGCTCTTTTCATCGGGTCGAGGATTGTATCCAACATGGAAAGTCTCCGGGAGCAGTTGATGATCAACCAACTGATCTCGGTCACCGGAGTGCCCCGAGATCAGGCCAAGTCGAGTCTCATCAAAGCCAATTGGATCTTTGAGGTCAGTTTCCCTACAAGGCCATTTCCCCCATCCCCGCACATTGGGAATAAGAAGGAATGTGAATATTCTCCAATTCCCTTTGCAGAGAGCCGTGAGTAATTTCTTCCAAGAGGCCGCAGCGACCCCGCCGCACCAGCAGAACACAATCCCAACAGTCATACAGGTAATGTTGACCTTTGTCCTTCATTCATCCTCCACCCGTCGGGTCATTTGGAATTTATAAAAAATGATTCACCTTCAACTGTGTGTATATGCAAATGTGTGTGTGGGAAGGGGAGTTTGCGCAGTGGGGCCTTATATGTTATTGTTTTGATTTCTTCAAGGACTTCCCCTTTGCCAGACCTTGCCCTTTCCCTTTAAATCACCGGATATGGGTAATTTAGAGGCAAAGGGGATTTAGGCCCAATTGATCATTTCTCCCTTTCCTAATCTGTTAATGAGATCCCTTTACTATTTTTACTACTTTACTACGAGAATTACAACTGCACCTGCCGCAAGGCACTTGCAATTCATTCATGTAAACTCCCTAATTATTCCCCTCTGATTTCCTCTACGGTTTTTGAATGAATGAGATCGAATGAGAGTAGATGAGGTATATGGATGAGTAAATGAGATGAGAATTTTAAATGAATGAGATGGGTGGAGAGGAAGATTAAAATATTTTTCCTCTTTTAGACCCCCTGTAATACTCCGGCGACTCCACCGAACTTCCCCGAAGCTCTGAGCGCTTTTAGCAAGATGAGTGTGGACAAGAGCGAGTCGTGCCATCATAGTAGTAATAAATTTATTGTTAGAAAAGAGAGTAACAACAGAGTCGTTTGCAGCGAGTTACAAGCAAGACAATCGGATCATAACGAAAAGATGAATAAAGCGTTAGATCTCTTGTAATTGGTTTTCTTGGGGTCGGTGTTGTGGAGGTTGGGCACGGTGGGCTAGGAAGAGGCGAACCACGATGATGAGGAGGCCGAGGAAAATGAGGAGTCCGGCGGTCACAAGGAGAAAGAACTGCTCCGACTTCCCGATCTGGCACAGTCCGATGATGAGGACGATGAGTCCAGCAAGGGGGAGAAGGACCGAAAGCTGAAAGAACAGCCGGTTGCCCGCCACAGCCCGGCTCTCCGTCGTCTGGTTGCCGGACCCGGAGCCCGGACCCGCAGGCGGGCGCAAGTGGAGGGAAAGCTTCGAGGCTCGGTTGAAGTACCCGATCCCCGTCTTCCCCCCCACCGAAATGGCCGGCATCGCTCCGATCACTGCAAGAAAGGGATGAGGGCGTGAAGTCAGTCCTCTACTTGGATCACGATCTGCGGGGGCGGAGGGCCGCCAGAGGGAATGCGCGGGGACTTGGGGACTTTTATCTCAGGGCCCAGGTCACTGGTGGTGGATCTGGCCAACCGTTGGCCAGATTTGGTCCGTCCGAGCCGAGCCTCGACATAGCGAGTCAGCTCCTTCTCCTCCCGCCGCCCATAGATCCGGTCCAGGGCCGAGAGGAAGATCCCAAGGAGGAGGCAGATGACCCCCGTCCCCTACACCATCCCACTTGTTAGATTCTCTTAATTAATTCCCTTTGATTCCCTTAATTAATTCCTTAATTGCTCTTAATTGACTCTCTCCATTAATTCGAGAATTTGGAAAACGGCATTACTACTGACAGAGATTAGTGGGGTTATTTACTAGAAGCTCTGGAAGCTCCTTCTTGTTCCCGGGTAGGAAGGCGGAGACGATGAGGAGGAGAGCGATGAGGAGGAAGACCATCCCCACATGACCCATGGTCACCGTCCCCAGGATCTAGAGACATCAAAGGAGTTCGATCGCATTCCACAGTCAGGTTTCATTCAAAATTGAGAGAATTGAACATCTACGACTGCTACCACATCAATATTTTAAGAGATTCTTTTATGCATGGAGAAAAAGACATTCGTGTGGAAATGAAGAGACAACGAGGGTTAAAATGATAATAATTTTATTATAATAAATGTGCACATGCTCCATCGAATAAATGAAATTCAACGTGTGGAAACACTTGCAGCTCACTACCGGACTCGGGAGGAATGTAGGTCATTGAACATAAAGTGGGGAGTGGGGAGACGTCTGTGTTTGCAGAGTGGGGCCGCCAGAACGGCGAGGAAGAAGAAACAAGCAAGAAAATTAAACAGCCAGGCGACACATAAATAGCGCGAGCCAGACGAAACCACATTCACGACACTGCTAAATGAACCAAGACAATACTAATGGTGCAAGAATTGGAACGTGTACGAGGACGAGCGTATGTGCGAGGGAAAAAGTGCGAGGGCCAGGGGGAGTGCATGAAGGCGGGAAACGGAGACCTGGTTTGGCTGGACCGGGGCCACGGTGACGGACCCATGGCTCGACCTCCTCCCTCGTCGCTTCAAGTCTTGTTCTCGACGCTTTCGCTGTCGCTTGATGGCAAGGGCACTCTGAGCGCTGATCCCGTGCATGTCGACAAGATGGCGGCGGATCGATGGCCTGCGCGCGCAAACAAACCCGCCCCGACCGCCAGCCCCTGACCAAGGGGACCCGGGCCCTGTCCCGCCATCCCTCCCACATTCGGACCCCGGGGGGAGGGGGAGGGGGGCCGATGCCCGCCAAGGGCCCTCTTAACCACCGCCGCAGGTGGGGCTCACTTGTGTTCAGGTTGTCCCTGCCCGCGGCATGGGAACCAGCGTCTCGGAAGTGTTGCCCGGGTTGTGGGCCGCCCTCGTCGGTGCTCGATCGTCAACCGGGTCTCGGAGTCCGAGACTCGGAGGATGTCGGTGGTTGAGGGGTTCAACCTGTTAGGGCCTCGGTCGTTGCGCCGTTCCGGTGGGCGGAGGGATTGGTGGTCCCAGTGCCCGGGAGGTGGCGGGCACGATCCGCCACACCCGCCTCTGCCTCCCCCCCTTTTCATTCATAAAGCCCCTCTCCCCCTTTCGCGTGGTCCCCGTGGGTTTGCATAGTGGAATCGTGGATGTACTCAATACTGGATATGTGGAAATGGGTATAGTGAACATCCCCTCAATGGTGGATGTACATCGTGGATATGTTGATCGGGGAAATGTCCATGGGTGGAATTCTTATCCTGCCGGCTCCTCCGTTGCCACCTCCTCCACATGGAGAGGAATGAGGGCGGCCGGCGGCTCAGCCGGCCCAAACCCCCACACACGAACCAACTCAGCCTCATGCCTCTCGCAAGAGAGATTTGGTCGCTGTTCAAGAGGTCAAATTCCTCTGCCATAGCCACATTCCTTCTCTCGTGAGCTCTTGGGGATGGGCCATTCAGAGTCTGATTCCCGGACGAGCGAGTCGCTCCGTTCCTGCTCCCCGCCCGGCCCCCGCACCGACACACATCAGGGCCTGCCGAACCCGCCATCGGGCTCACAACGTCCTTCGCTGGATCGGTAAGTCCCCGAGTCGTTGTTCTCCGCCTCGCCGCCCACCCGGGCCGCCTCCATATTTTCCTCAACTCCACAAGGGAGTGGCGGGCGGGGCGCCCTGGTCGGCTCTCAACCTCCCATCTTTCATTAAAGAGACCCTTGAGGACCATGAGGGGATCCTTGGACTTGTTGGTCGGGGTCCTTGGAGGCCATTCCTCCGGCTCGTACCTCGGCCCCGTCGTTTAGCTCGCCTTCCACACGTCCTCCGACTCTGGTTTTCACAATGGTCTGCCAGATGGATTTGACTCTGAGATCATTGTGAAAGCTGATTTCGGGGTCGTGGTTCACGGCGGGTTGTTCCGGTCGTCTGGGCCATGTTGGGGCGATGGCGAGGTCTGCCACGCCTTACGCCGGCATGGATTCCTCCATGAGCACCAGCGCCTGCCGCTCCCTCCTCCCATACAACTCTTGCGGACACGTAGTCATCCAACCGGCCACCGATGTCATTTATCCTCACAATCCTCACACATCCAACCCAACATTTCCAGCCGTCGTGATGAACACTATAAATCAACCTCCTCGCCCTCGTTGGTCACCATGCAAAGAAGTCGCCATTGTTGAATAAAGATTTTTATTAATATTGAAATGTGTGTATAATATGCAAGGAATGTCTCGTTGTTCACTGCTCCTCGTTCTCGTCCTCGTTGCTCACGATGGAGTCGTCTCCGGTTCCGGAACCCCGTTTCATCCGGGACAAATTGAGGGACGTGCTGGTTCCCCGCCTGGCAAAACATTCGACACACTTAGATTATTTTTAACTCGGCTCGACTCTCACTCCTCTACATTTACATACATTTCATCTCGCCCCATCTCCCTCCTTCCCACAAGTCCCACACTCCCTCGTCTAGACTCGCGAGGTCCCGAGGCAATGTAAAGCCAACCCGCCTCCCCTACCACTCCCCGTCCTCCATCTAGATATCAATCATATCTCCCCCCCTCCGCTAATTAATACGTCTCTCCCTATTTAGGACCCAAAAGAAGACGTCCCCACACACACAGACTCCCTCCAGCTCCATTAGATTCCATTAGACTCCATTAGCCCATTACATTCACAATCTCAAATAATGAAATAAATAAATATTCCCAATACTCTCCCCAATGAATGAAACTATGAGAGAGAGTCTCAGAAAAGAGGCGACGAGGGACTTGTGGAACCAGATAGAGACAACCCCATTCAATTGGCTGGCGATAAAACCGTCCATCATTCCACTGACCTGACTTTTGATTTGAGCATGGTGAGCTCGCGGAGGGATGCCTCGTGGGACTCTTGGGAGTCCTCGAGGTCCCGCATCAGCTTCCGTTTGACGGCCTTCTCCTTGCTGATCTCTTCCTCCGCCTCGTCCAACTGTCGCTTTAAGGCCTTTACCCTCGCATTGACCTTGTCTACCGTTTCCCGGCTCGCATCCGAATTTCGTCGTTCGTCCTCCAATTGTAGCATCAACTCCTTCAGCCGTTTGTCCATCCGACGAGCATTTTTTTGCTGGACCAGCCGTTCTTTCGACTCCATTTCCAGCCCCTCTTCCAACTTTTCAACCTTTTGCTCCAAATTAGCAATCACGGCCTTATTCTTTACTTTAAGATTCGTCTCCACTTCGTGGAGTTTCAATTTCAATTCCTTGTTCAATTTCTCTAAAACACTCTTTCCGTTGTCCAGCTTGGCATTGAGGGCCTTTTCCGTTTGCAATTCTCCTTGGCATGTTTCTAATGTTAGGATGCATTTCCGGGCTCGTTCATTCAATACTTCCATGTTACTCTGCTCCTCTTCGAGCTCTTCCTCGAGAGAGGCAATTCGCGCCTCGAGTCGTCGCTTATCATCAATCAGTAGCCCGCCCTTGCTCGACCAACCATTCAATTCCTCGCTCATCTCTTCCCTCTCATTCTCCAAATTACGTTTCTGCCGCTCCAAACTACTCATTTCCTCGTTCATTGCAGCGAGTTCGGCTTCAAGGGCCTTGGCCTTCTTTTCTGCCTCTTTAGCCGCTGCAAGGGCATCTTCCCGTCCAGCTCGGCTCTCTTCTGCATCCCTCTGGTAGTCCTTCATTGTCCCTTGGAGCTTCTTCACCTGCTTCAATAATTCCTCTTTCAGCTTGAAATTCAACTCGCATTGGGCTTGGAGTTCCTGGAAGTCGGATTCCATCTTTTTCCTGGCGTTGACCGCAGCTGTTCTGTTCTTCCTTTCCTCATCCAACTCACTCTCAGCATCTCGCAATTGCTTCATAAGCCCCTTCTTCTTCTCCTCGATTGATTCCTCTTTTCCAATGAGATCCCGTTCGTATTGGGATTTGAGAGCCTGCATGTTAACTTCCAGACGGAGTTTGGCGTCTTCAGTAAGTTGAAGTTCATCCTCCAATTCCTCAATTTGGGTCTTTTGCTCAGCCAATTGGCTCTCAAGAGTTCGCTTTTGCTTCTCAAGTTCATGCACATTTTTGTCAGCAGTACCCTGGGAGTTAATGAATTCTTCGAGTTCATTTTGGAGGTTCCTCTTTCCTCGTTCGAGTTCTTCAATGAGGACGGATTTTTCCTCCAGGTCCCTGTTGAGGCTCAAAAGTTTCGTCTCCTTTTCTCTTGCCTCTCTCTCAGCATTGTCTTTCTCTAGTGAAAATCTTTCACTGATTGCCTTCTCCTCCATCAAAATCTTGTCGAAATTCCTCTGTTTCTTTTCCAATTCCATCACTTTGGCCCGATTCACCTCCATGTCAATGGAAGAGTCCTCAAGTTCTTGGGAGAGCTTTTTCCTACTCTTGTCAAGCTTCTCATTGGCGAGCATCAGCTCTTCGTTGTTCTTTCTCAAGAGTTCATTTTCCTTCTGGAGTTTCTTAAGATTGGCGTCGTAGCTTGTAGCTACATTGGAATCATCCTCGGCTTTCTTTTTAAGTACTTCAACCTCTTTCTGGAGATTACCAATCACCTTTTCATTGTTAAGAAGTTTCTCTTCAAGGTCTTCCAATTGTTCAACAAGATTTTGATTCTCTTGTTCCAATTGTTTGGCTCGGCTGGTTAGGCTCAACTTTTGTCTCGTCTCGTCCTCCAACTTGCTTTGGACTTCAGAGAGCTGGGACTCGAAGTTTTCGAGTTTCTTGAGAGAGAAATTGGCCCGGCTCTCTGTTTCTTCGAGGGCCGAATTAAGAGAGTCGATTTCTTGATTCTGTTTGCTGTTCTTCTCTTGGAGGTCGGTCTTAAGACGGTCCAGTTCAACAACTTTGCTGGAAACTTCGCTCAACTGAACTTCCAAATTCTTTCTTCTTCTGTCATTCTCATTCTTAGAATTTTGGAGGTTCTTGAGCTCATTGGCTAAATCAGCATTTTCTGCTTCAAGAGTTTGTTTTTGTTTTTCCAATTGGGCCTTCCCCTTCTTGCCCAATTCAACTTGTTCCACAATTTGACCCATCTCTTGCGAGTGTTTGTGGCGCAATTCTTGAATGGAAGACTCATGACCTGTTGCTTCATCTTCAAGACTCTTTTTAAGAGCAGCCAATTCCTGCTCTCTTTTTGTTCTCAGCTCTTGTTGGGCAGCGGTTGTGTCAAGGGAATCCAAAAGCTCGTTCTTAAGAGCTTCCAATTCCTCGTTCAAGTCTCTCTTGACTTTTTCCGCTTTAGATCTCGCAGCCTTTTCGGATTCCAGGTCTTCTTGGATTTCCGCCACTTGGGATTCAAGTTCTCGGATGGTTTTGAGTGTGGCTGCTCTGGAGGCTGACTCCTCATCGATCTTGGTAAGGAGGGTCGTAATCTCTTCGTCTTTCTTTGCCAGTTGGAGTTGGGTCTCTTCAATGAGGAGTCGTTTCTCTTTGATCTCATCTTTAAGGTCAGACAGCTCGGCCTCTACTTTCCTCTTCTGTCTCTCATTCTCTTGCCGCAGGGAATTTTCCTTCTTTAGACGTTCCTCGAGGTCCGACATCCCGGTTTCATGCTTGGATTTAAGTTTATGCAAATGTTTCGATTTTTCTTCCTCTTCAGCCAGAGCTTGACTTAAATCGTTGTTTCGCTCCTCGAGCATTTTCCTCTCTTTGGCCAATTTGGAATTTGTGTCCTCTGACTGGACAAGGTCTTCTTCGAGCTTCTTCATCTTGGCTTCGATGTTAACTTTTTCAAGTTGAAGCTTTTGACGGGAGCCTTCTTCCTCCTCAAGTTGTTCTTCCAAATCTTGGATGTTGAGCATCAGCTTTTTCTTCTCATTGTTGAGAAGGGCACAGCGTTCCTCTTCTTCCTCGATTCGAGCTTCCATGTCATGGAGGATTTCCTCAAGCTCTTGTTTTTTCATGGCAAGACGAGCTCGCATTTCCTCTGCCTCGGCACAAAGTTCGGTTTCGGCCTGGAGTTGTTCGGCCAACATGTTCTTTTCCTCAAGAGCTTGATTCAATTTAAGTTGAGCTTCCGAAACAGTTCGTGCCGAATTGTCAAGTTTGTCACGGATTGTTTTAAGTTCTTCATCCTTTAGCGTAAGTTTGGCCTCTTGTTCCGTGACTTGGAGAAGAGGCTTCACTTTCGTGTACAATCTCCACCATTGCCAATTTCGGAGCTTCAGGTACGCTGTGCAATTCCGTTGGATGATTCGAATCGCATTGAGTTGTTGGACTCGCTTGTTGAAATTTCGTCGAGCCAAAAGACCGCGACAAACTGCTTGGAAGTTCACGATAAGGTCAGTGATCTTAAAATCTCGCTCTTCTTCCAAATGAGCCAAAACACCGGCTCGGAAAAAGATTTTAGATTGACCAATTCGGAAAAGGTTTGTATCAAGTTCCAATGCTTGGATCTAGGTACATAAAAATCGAATTGTTAATGTTTAGTTGATACATATACATAAATCTCTTTTCATATTTAATATTTTGACAAGAAAAATAAATATGTATGAATTATAGATTGGCATTTCAGATTTTCATGTATATTTAATTTAGTTAAATAAACAAACCATTTTCTCGCATGCTTTCTTCCCATCCATGAAACCTTTAGGGATGACGTTTGGAGTGAGCAATTCGTATCGCTGACGGAATTCCTGGAATGGAATTCTATTTGGAAACCCTTGTCGGCAGATACGAATTCCTTCAAGAACACCATTGCATCTAAGTTGGTCTAATACTAATGGCGCATCAATTTTGCCGGATCTGGAAAGGGAGATATTTATTAGTTCAATGGGAAAATTATGAGAAAATTGCTTTATTTATTTGCTATTTTCTCTTTAAGATACCTCTTTTCGTGGTTAGGAATGATACAACGAACAAAATTAGGATTTGTATTCCTAAGCGTGATCATGAGACGAGCGAGTTGTTCTTTGTAAAGCTGGGAAACGGTTCTAAACATTCCCTTTCTCGTCCTAGCTCCAAATTGGGTATCCGACATGGCTTGTTGCGCCATTCCAACAATCTCGGCTATTTAAAATGTGCAATAAGTTATTAAATAGCTTTAATAATGAGCATTCCATATTTTGTATTTTTATCAAACTTTTACCATCTTTCCAAATCTGAACAACAAATGGATCTTGTGAGGATTGAAGAAGTTGAACAACATTTTCATTAAGTGGGTCCATATTCTTCATCAACCATTGAGAAGCACTGTAGTCAACCTACATTTTTATAGAAATCATTAGTCAAATAGAAATAACCATTTCTCTTTAATGATTCATAATAGATATAATTTAAAACTTTCCTTCACTAGTTTTAATTAATAGCTTACTTTTCCAGCATAATGAAGGATGGCAAAATCGGCCTGACCACGGAAATCAGTTTTGAAAAATTTGCCATGATTGGAATGGGCGGATGCAAGCTTCTCGGTAAAGCTTTTGTCTGTGGCTTTTGGAAACCAACATTCCTCGTCAAGTAACGCTAAAATACCCATCGGCTGGAAGGAAAATATTTTTTAGATCCTTTCTAAATATACTAATAATTAGTATATGATTTGGTTAGACTATTCTGCATTAATATTTAAAATATTAATGCAGAATAGAACTAATTTCTAGAACAATGCGAAAGCATATAATTTTTTTCTTAATACCTTCTCAATGAGATCAATAGTTGGTTGAAGATCCAGACCAAAGTCAATGAATTTCCAATCGATCCCCTCTTTTTGATACTCCTCTTGTTCAAGAATGAACATGGTATGGTTGAAGAGCTGCTGGAGCTTTTCATTAGTGTAGTTAATACAGAGCTGCTCGAACGAGTTGAGCTCGAAGATCTCGAACCCGGCAATGTCGAGAATTCCAATGAAAGAGGCTCCTTGCCGCTTTGTACGATCTAATGAACGGTTGATCCTGTTCACGAGCCAACGGAACATCCGCTCGTAACAAGCCTTGGCGATGGCTTCCACAGCGAACTCAACCTATCCCAACCCACAAAACAACTTGTTGACATAAAAATGACCAAATTAGGAAATGAAATCTTGCATAATTAAAATCACAGTAGGACATAAAAATCTCATATTTATATAAAATCAATCAAATGTACTAAAATCATATATATTGTTCATCCAAGCATATAAAATCATCCTCGGCTTTTCACCTGTTCCTTGGTCTGGGCTTTCGTGACGTGGTCGCGGCCGACCTTGATCCGTGGACGGAGAAAAGCTTTCGTCATTTCACTGACGTTGAGCCCCAAGAGGTGAGCGACCTTCTGAGCAACTGTGTTGTCTGGCAGCGTGGCCTGGTCGCTGTTCCGTTCCTGCTTAAACTCCAAATTCCCAAAGTGGAGAACGCTGGAGACAACACGGAAAATGGCGCTCAGGTCCTCAGCCAACATCCCCATAATCTCCATGGATTGGAGTGTGGAGGTGAATTCCAGGATGTCATCCACGCCCGGGACGGGTAGATTTCCATTTGAAAGGAAATGATACGACTTGGCATCTTCCAAAATATACTCTTCTGCAAAAGAGTGAAAAGAGAAGGAGTAATTAATTCCCTCTGTGGTTCCCAAAACCCTCTCTGCATTCTTCCGCCTGTTTAACTCATTTGTCCTTCCTCTTACTTTTCTTCTCTCCAGTTACTCCGGCCAGGAGTTGGTAGAAAATATGGAAGCTCCGTTCATCCTTCGCCTGTCGAATGGCTCGGGATTTCTCCAAAAGATACGTCTCGATATTGGCTCCAGCGATATAGCCGGAAGCATCAAAATTAATACGAATAAACTTCCCCTATAAAACATCATCCGTTCATATTATGATTAGAGATCATTACATATTGTTTTTCATATTATTCGAGACATAATCTCTCCATTTCAAAATTACTTGAGGTATATTTATATTCATTTTCATATTATTGGGTGACATATTCATTATTATTAAAGACAGGACTATACATTTCCTTTTTCATATTAAGGAGTTAGGGAGCATAACTAAAATATTCTTTTGAAACAAAGACGCTCATCTGGTGAGGCATTTCGTGCCTCCAATACATCCCTTTGTGTATTTATGAGCAATGGGAATGTCGCAACTTATCAATAATGTCAACCAAAAAAATCATGATTATATTATCGAATTTAACAATGAAGAATGCACACACTCTCAGCCAGAATGGGTAATGAAATTCTTGTTCATGGAGCGATATGATCTTCAGCATTGAGTTTCTATTAATAATAAAAGCTCAAAGGAATTCAAATGCCTCCGACCCCACTCATGGGGGTAAACACAAATGGGCAAATGTAAATGGTTAAATGGCGAGAATGTGCGACCGATGGGAAAGTGAATTGGGGGGCAAGAGAGCGACAATTAATAAATGGATTGGAATGCCGGAGGTCCACAACGGAGTTTGAGTGTGTGGAGGGGTTGGGTAATGGGGACATAATAAGACTCATCACCGTTCCCATTCCTCCTCGGGTGAGTAATGAGCTCTTGATGCTCTTGGGTGAAATGGAGAGGGGTGAGGTGGAGTGAGAGGAAGTGGCTTACAAATCGGGAGGAGTTGTCATTCTTGACAGTCTTCGCGTTCCCGAACGCCTCGAGGATGGGGTTCGCCTGTAGGAGTTGCTGTTCCAGCTCGCCCTGCACAAAAATCCCTTTTAAAACCCAAACTCCCATAGGTGGGGGAGGAAAAATAGAAGATGATGATGATGGGAGAAAAATAGTTATAATGTGTGAGTGTAAATATAAACTTACAATGTTAAACAACTGGCTCGGCTAAACATCAACCCATGCACATGCAAAGAGATAAAAGACTAGAGAAGAGAGCTAATGGTTAAATTCTACAAAGCTCATTAATCATCAATTACGTCATCGTGTGAGAGTGTGAGGGAGATTGAGCCGGGACTCGGCCGGGACACTTACCGTCGAGTGGTGGGACCGGGGCTTGGAAGCTGCTACAAAAGCCAGGTACTGGATCACCTTCTTGGTGTTCTCCGTCTTCCCGGCACCAGACTCCCCCGTACAGAGGATCGACTGGTCCTCTCGATCTGCACGAGGATCAAACGTCCTTACATGGTCACCTCTCTCCCATGCCCTTAGTTGGGCCGCCTTGGCTCTCCTTTTGCCCCTACAAGGACTCACCTTGCAACATGGATCGGTAGGCTGTGTCGGTGATGGCGAAGACGTGCGGAGGCACCTCGTGCCGCTTCTTCCCCTTGTACAGCTCCATGATCTTTTCGGTGTAAATCGGGAGCTTTTTGTACGGGTTCACCACGACGCAGAAAAGGCCCGAGTAGGTCTAGGGGAAAAAGGATCATGGTAAGGTTGGAAGAAGTTCCGAGAACAGCTCAACACGGTTCATTACTCTCTCATCCAAAGAACATCTCTTTGTGACCAAATAAGGGAGCGACGTGAAAGGGGCAGCGATTCCTTACGTAAATGAGGCCAGAGTAGTATCGGTCCTTGATGTTGTGGAGGACCGAGGCTTCATTGAGACAGGTGAGTTCAGCCATATCTTCCACCTTGTCAAACTTCGGAGGATTCATCTTCTGGATATCGTCTTTGTTGACCATGATCGTCTTCGACGTCTCCACAATCTCCACCTGCACCTGCTCTCCTTTCTCCGACTACAATTTCATAGTTAAAATCAATGTCATGCATTTTAGTCTTCCTCTCCTCCCCAATCAATAGTCAATTAAAACAAAGGTAAATAAACATTCCGGAACTTGGGATTTTCAAATCCACAAACTGTCAAATTTTTGGCGGTTCTAATCTTTTCAATTTTTACCTTTATTCCTGCTGAAACAAAGCCGGCACTCTCGTGGGGAACCCACACGAGCCTTTTTTGTGTCCATTCTGCTTGGCTCGCTGGGTCGTTGATCACGTTCCTGTCGACAATGAGGTACTTGAGGTCAGGATCTGACCTGTCAATTTTTTCCTCTACTGCAACTGACATGTTGTCAGTTGAAAGGCACTTTTGGCACTGAAGCCTTCCTCTGG
Organism: Neelides folsomi; assembly: GCA_034687125.1. Lineage (NCBI taxonomy): Eukaryota > Metazoa > Arthropoda > Collembola > Neelipleona > Neelidae > Neelides > Neelides folsomi. The sequence continues at coordinate 28,317 of JAQGBZ010000129.1, forward strand.
GTGTGGTGGAATTCTCCTCAGACCCCAGTTGGCCCCTCTGCCGTCCGATGGCGCCCTTCCGCCCCCTTCCCTCCCTTCACATCTCTCTCTCCTCCTCTGATCTCTACAGATCATCATCCCTTATGATCTTATGCATCTCTCCACTTTCCCGTCTTGGGCCGTCTTGGAGTGAAGATGAGATTTGGGCAAAGGCCTTTATTTGGCCATCTTCCTCAAAAAAAGCCCAAGTAAGTACAACGTGCAAATATGGGAGTGGAAAGATATGTTTATTCAACACAGAAGCCGAGGGTCTCCTCGACGGCCATCGTCAGTTTCTCTTGAAAGATCTCTTTGAGTCCGTAGGGGGGGAGGTCGAGGCGGTTGAAGCAGGTGTGGGCCTTCGGGAGAGACATCGGACTCGCTCCCTCCACGAGGTTGAGGGTGAAAAGACGAGGGCTCGCGTTGCCCTGAAGATTCTTGAACCCTTGAAGCGGAACCCGCGAACTCCCTGTCACGAATTGGAGCAGTCGAGACTTCATCTCCTCATCGTAAGAGCTCACAATTTCCCAGAACCACATTGCGATCGGATCGCTCGCACTGCAATTCTGTAAAAAGAATAAAAAACGAAATTATATTAGGTATTAAAAAATTAAAGTCAATATTTTAATGCCATTGATTTATAAAAGGCCATTAGAACGATTCAAACGGCAGGACAACTCTTGGTTTGGGTAATCTCTGTTTGGGCACAAGGGATTTTACCTTAATACTCAAACAAGTTCTTCAAGGATGTTGGCCAAGTCGGATTCATCCCATGAAGGGATTCTCATCCCCTTCCTATTTAGCCCACCATTCCCATTTTAATCTTAATTTACTCATCACTATAAAAGGCCAGCAAACAGAATAAAATGCGAAGCGCACCTTGATTGGAAATGGAATTTGAGTATGGCTACTTACACACAGTCTTCGAACCTTAAATGCAATTCCTTGCCTTACCTTACCTAATTCGCCAAATGCCTCATTTAGAAATAAGAAATAATTTCTCTGAATTCAGTCTGGGAGGAATTCAGAGAACTTGTAACAATAACATTATTATCACTCCAACTTCACGTAATCCTCCTGATGACAATAGAGATATACAAATGAAAGATCTTTTTTTATAAAAATGGGCTGCAAGAACAAGGGACGCACATTCTTTCAACGCATACTAACTAAGGTAAGTTTAGTAAAAGGTGAGTATGATCGAATGTAAGAGAAAGTATTTTACAAGGAAAATGCCTATTTGATGAGCTGAGATAAAGAGTTCATTAAGTTCGTTATGTCCTAACTAGGGAATGGTCCTAAATAGGATTCAAGGATTAATATCTCTGTCTCTCTCCATTACTTTTGAATGGATGATGAATGATGTGTAAAATACCTTGTATCTAGTATTAGTTTTCCAATCCTCCACGTCAATGATTCCGATTCCGCCTATGACAAGTTCCAGTTCTTTTTCGTCAAAGGGGCGTAGGAGGTCGGGGGGAATGAGCTCGTTGAAGCCCTTCTGGAGGTTCAAAAATTGCTGCTCTATCTTGTGCGTGTATCTCCATGTTACGAACAATCTGTTGAACAAAGGAAGAAAAATCAAATACCTGTTCTCATATCAAGACACTTCATACATCAATTTATTATTCACTTCCAGTCCTTTTTATTCAAATTCAACGAATGAATAATAAATAATTGATAAATTATGATCCCATTCAAAAGGAAATAGTCATTCATTTTTCTTAAAAAAAGTTATTAAAATAAATGTGCTCAGAATCCAAAGGTCAACATTTTATATATTAGCAAATAATCAATAAATTCAATTAGTTTGACTTTTCCTAGGTTGAGCCAGATAGCTTTTATCTAAATTATCGTTGTACGGTTGTACCTACATGAGATAAGGCGAGACTGAATTAATAATCAATAGATAATGGACATACTTGACGTATTCGACTTTGTTGTCCTCTCTCAAAGGGATATCACGACCGCCTTCCTTTAGCTCGTGGGTGCGGACGAGACCGTACGAGTCGTCCTCGACAGTGAATGTCGTGTCGAGTGTAGAAACGTTATTTTTTCTAGAAAAACAAAAACCCATGTAATTTCACATTCCATTTTAGATCAATGTGTAAACAAGTTCTATGTGACATGCAATAAAATGATGTTGTGATGTAGATTGAGAACAAAAAATTGATAAATGAACAGGAACAAATGAAGGAACTTACAAAATCCAGGAGAGGCTTTGAAAGAGTGCTGGGTCAACGGACTCAATATCTTCAAGCTGAATCTGCTGGTTGAGGAGCATCTTATAGAAAGGGAGGGTGAAGCGGGCGTTTATCACGTGGCCATGAAAGAGAGACATGCCGAGTACCCGCCCCACAAACTGGAAATAGCTAAAGTGGTCCTGAAAGAATGAAAATTGACAATCAATTAGAAAGAAATTAAATTCTAGATATATTAAAATAACATGTAATAAACCGAAGATAAAAAAATTGGTTTGGGATTGGATAAATAGTGCTTACAGGGTTGACGGCTGACTCGGAGTTGATCTGGACCGAGTAGTTGTCTGAGTAAAGGAAGAGGCCATAGTTGGGGTCAAGCATCTTCTCGGTGAGAATTTGAAGCCATTCTCGTGCGATCCCCCCATAGTCTAACCCCTCTTCTCCTTTAAACTTAACCATTAGCCGCTTTCGCATGTCTTTTGGTCTCAGCTTTAATATCTGGCGGTACGATTGCTAAATAAAGAAAAATTATTTTAAATTAAATTAAATCATTCAATTTTTAATTTTATCAATTATAATGCATCATAAATGAAGTATATTTATGTTAATTTAGTGGATACCAATTAATCACATAAACATGCTACATTTTTATGCATTATTTATGATCCTTCCTATTTATTCACCGTACTATGCATAATATTTATATCATATATTTATTTTATTCACGTATTAATTTTTTATTGTTGAATATAATTGACATATTTTAACGTATTATGTATTTAAAAGAAAATCATAGCTCACCTCAAAAACTTCGTTTCTGTCGATTTCGATACGGCAGTGGCCGGAGTTTGGCTGTAAGAGCTGTAGCTCGATTCGGAGGGCCTTCACTTTCGCCGTGAGATCCCTTTTATACTTGGGAAGGATCTCCCCTTTACGGGGCTGGGGAACGGTCAGCGGCTGCTGTGGGGAGAGTCGAGCAAGCTGCGGAGAAGCGAGATGCGTCACGGGTGGAGCAAGCTTCAGGATCCGCGGATCGGTAAAATGGGTCGTTCTCGTATTGTGATCCACAAAGTATCTTTTCCCGGATGGAGTTTGCCGTTGCTCCCATCCCGGTGGTAACGGTCCCGAAGGCTTGCAGTGCGGGGGAAGATCAGGATGGTGCCAAGAGCTTGTCCCAGACGCCACGTGGAAAAAGTAGACCTGCCCTTGGCCAGTCGTACGGATCTCATAGCCTTCTGGTAATGTTCCTCTTGGACTCTCTTGCGCTGCTACAATTGAATAAGATGTTTTATTATTTTGAAATGAGGCCTCAGGCCATCCATTTTTAATTGGTTATTTCTTAAAAAAACTTACAGTCAACACAGGAGACATTTCCCATCCTGTCAACTACCGCAACAGCCGGCCCACTCACGGTGTCTCTGGACATTAGACTCACTGCGATTTGACCCCTCACCGGCTCCGGATCTGTAGGTGATGCCTTGCAAAGACTCAGGCTTTGAGCTGTTAAAATAATACAAAATATAAAAATTATTACCAGTTAGCAGTTGAAATTAATTTTTATAATTTAATTAATGGAGTTTAAACTGATACTTTATACATAACTAACTTTATTAATAAATTTTAAATTGTATGGGTAAATGTATATTTCATCGAGAAATGAACAATAATTAATTTCAAGAAACCGATTAATAAAATGGTAAATGGGGACAAAATGCACTTACGCCCTGCATCTCTCAGTCTCCCCACCGACTTCCCCATAATATGAACACAGCCAAGAAATCCCGAATGGGCCGAATTTAACTTCTTTTGATTCCATACTGAGATTGTTATAGAGTCACGACTGGTTAAATGCCTGAAAATAAACATCATGTTCCATTTACTAGAAATCATATTGGCCAATGAATTTAACCTTCAATTTCAATAAAGAAAAATTTTGATATTTCTCATAATTTAAAATTGAACGGCATCAACATTCGTGAAAATATTCTCACACCCTTATTTAATTCTATGATTTAAAAACGAATAGCACTTACAAATCAAAATACTGATTCCAGGTTGGCTGTAAAGTGGATTTAACTGGCTCCGTTGAAAAAGTTTGGTTTGTTCCATCGACAGAGATTTTCGCGTAGGGATCAGGCAGTCCTGAAAAATGCAAATAAAATTAGACTCTATACATTTTGACATTTGGATCTACATTTTGTGTTCATATATCGAACAAACATTTCATCCATAGTTAATACACCAACATCTCTAAATCATAGGGAATCATTTTCGATTCCATATGAATTAAATATGTACATCAAAATAATATTAAAATAATTTTTAATATTTTAAAATTGAAATTGAATAGAGGAAAGAATATGAAAAATGGTACAAAGTTTATAAAGGACAATATATAAACAATAGAAAAAACACTTCCGGTCGTTAAGTCTAGACACGCTATCTCCCCTTTTATCATCACATTCCTCAACCGAAACATAGTCAAACATAAAAATAAAATATGATAATAAATCAAGTGTCCCACTCGGACCATTTTAAAAATGTCCCACAAAATAAATCATAACATATTTCCAATCAATATAAATTCATAAACCATCCAATGAAACCGAAAGTGGGGAGATTAAACTAGAAAGTGGTCAACTTACGAAAGAAATCTTTTTTGATGAGATTCTTGGCTCCAAAAACTGGAATAGAAATTAAAAAGTTATTGAGGATCGTGGAGTTTATTTAGAAGTCCTTACTTGTCACTCGGATCTTGAATTTCCTGTTGGGAGCCCCGGACATGTTTTGACCCCGAGTGTCCCTTGACCTCCCCGTGCTGAGGGTCGGGAATGGGCTGGCTCGTCCCTACCCCTACGTGTCCACCATCTCCCCTTCGCTGGCTGCCGTGGCTGTTCGGGCGAGGCAGTAGATGTCCCTTCCTCTCCCAACAGGTTGCTCTCTCCTCCTCCTCCTTCTCCCCCATCGCATCGGTTCGCATCGGTCTATTCTTCACCATCTAAAATACAGACTTCCTCTATCTATCCCATATAATTCCTACATGTTAAAACACACCTCTTCTATATCCATCTCTTTGCTACATCTATTCACGCCCATAGCCCCCTTGACGTCATCCCCCTCCTCATAGACACTCACAATAACACGGGGCTTTGTATGTACACTCGCACGCACCCGAGGTATATAGGCTCATTTACGTAATCCTTAATTGTAATATGGAACCGAGGCTCATACTTTTTAATAGCCGCAAGGGTGGCCCGACTCCACTTGCCTGCGCAAATAGGGCCAGTGGGAGCCAAGAATTTCTTCCTCATCCTTCATGCACCGCCAAAATGACACACTGGGCCTGCTGATCCTCGAGGAAGTTTATTTTCATGACATGAGAAGTTGGAAGAGCGAAGAGGTTTTTTGTTTTCATTTCGCATTCCCCCAACATGAGGAAATGGGATGAACCATCTCCCGCACTCATCTTCCAAATCCCATTGAACACCATGTGCGATTTATCGCATATCTTCGCCATTCGCCTCTTCTAATATTAAAGACCCAAAGACCTACATTTTAGCAAATAAAACACACACATACCTATAAAATATACAAAATACTATTCTTATATCCTTATACATAAAATATATCACATAGTAAATAATAAAACTTTATTATATTCTTTCCTATATCTTTATATTTAGGTATTTGTAGGTAGATAGGCTTGCATACATTTGCAATTTATTCCAAGTATATAGGAGTGGAAAATGATAATAAACACCTTATAAGTATGAATACGTAAGAATTTATAACATCAACCGCTCAAACAAGGTGCTCGTCTTTTCGTTTATTTATCCTCTTGAGTCCTTGACTGAAGAAGGAAAGGAGCGACAAATATTGAAAATGTGTTAAAACTTTGCTTTGGCATAATCATTTAATTGGATTTTTGAGAAACTCCATTCATTAATGACAAGAAATAATGACTACATAGTATAAACAAAGGAAACGATAAAACTTTCGTTGATTAATGTGCATTAGTGTTGCATTAGCTAAGTTCAAAATGTTGTACATACAATGCTATTAAAATTTTAAATAGATAAAAATAGACTCTATGATCCTAGTTTTATATTCCCTTTCAAACCAAGCGAGCATTTATATTTATTCGGGTTCGAGTATAGCCCGTATAGGCTCAAACAACGTAAGCAAAAACGTCATCAAAAATCAATGGTCATCTCTTCTCCTCACATCCAATAAGTACGAACTCATCTTTTCATTTAATTTCAGTCGACTCTTTTATTTCTACTTTAAAAATATATACATAATCGGATGTTATTATAAAAATGTATTATACTATTATATTTATCCGGATTACGATAAGTAAAAATATAATTATAATAGCAATATTACTATTGAAATTTTTAACTCCCACTAATGTACCTCATATAATTTGAAAATATCAGCATCATTAATAACAACATTGTCAAACCGTTTATTGACTCCATCTTATTTACATTATTTTCGCATTAATTAATAATATTGAAAATTGAAATTAAGTTACTATAAATTCTTTGAAATCACATTTTAGAATCATGATATATATATATTATTATGTATGAGATAAATACATATATTTATAAGACCTTATAATTACTATTTATAAAGATATCTATTATAATTATTATGATGAACACTATTTACAATGGAATTTAAATATTATTTTAAACTGGACCAGAGTGAGTGAAAGTGAATACAATATGTATATTACAATTGTATAAAAGTATAATAAAACTTGAAAGAAAAGCAAAGATGAGGAGGCTTCCGGATTTATAAAAATCTCACACTATTTATACGAAAGATTGGAATTTGATCTTAATGTAAGTGATAGTAGGTTTTAAATAACTCTTATATACTCCAATGTAAAGATTTGGATTTTTTACAAAAAAGTATAGCTCCCATGTCTTATCTATACGTATCTAGCTTATCAATGTATTAATCCGTAAAAGATGTACCTACCTATGTATGTATTAAGTTATAGTGAACATTGTATTGAAAGAATCATAGAGGTGTTTTGCAAAACAACAAACCATGAACCTGTATTGTTTATTAAAATATTATATAATGTTTACGAAATAAGGATGTCATTAATGATATCAATTGTTATTGTTATTCATTTGAATATGACAATAAAGCATATCCAATCCAAATATGTAAACAGATAACTCAAATTCTAAATATGGTATTATCATATTATCCATAAATATTTATATTCAAATACTCACCAGGAAAATTGTGTGAAATAATAACATAATAAGATTAAAAAGTATCATTTTCCATAATCGAATGAGCTTTAAATAACCCTTTGGCGACATCACGACACTGCACTCATCTGCAATGTCAATATTAATTAAACAACACAGAATGCTCCACTTCCTCTTTATATCCCTTCCAAATAAATCTATATGCTATAATATGTAAGTAGATATTTGGTAGAATCGTTTATACTACATTATATTACATATTAATAATGAAACGAGTCAATTAATTGATTTAACTATTGGTTATATAAGAATGTTACCTATATTTATATTAAATGTATTAGTATGGAGTTATTTACTATTCTTATAATGTATCGAAAAATATTTAAGTAAATACTTAGATTTATGAATGGGCCCGATAACACAAGGACCAAAAATTGGTTTGAAAACAGAGAATAACACAAACACTAAATTCAAAATATATTTAAAGGTTAAATGACTATGCTCTAACGAAATATGGTGTTATATTAATAAAACATTTTTCATACATAAAGTTTGTGAAGAACGTGTACACACATGTTTTACGTATAGATTCCATAATGGTAATCTGACTTCATAACCTCGTAACTCTTTCCCCTATATAACTCGGTCTCTAATTTCATTTGCTTATCGGATAGTTAGAGTATTGTACAAAGCAGGAACTGATGAGGAACAGCCTTCCGTGTCCATTCCTTTACTTATATAGTCATCAATCGAGGAGAACCGCCCGGGAATGCTAAAAATGTGAGAAAAGTTGTGCAGCTCCGAAATTCTCATTCCTCATCATACTATTTCCTATGGGTTGATCAATAAAGTCAATATCGAAGGAGGAACTCCCTTTAACCTTTCCAAAGGAGGAAGGGGAGAAAAAGATCCAGCTGAGATAAGCATAATGGAGAGGAGATGGGAAGATATAAAGTTTATATTAAATAATCACTGGATTGGGAAACTGGAAGCGGATGAAAAACGTGAGAGCTCGCGTAATGCGCTGGAGAGTGTTGAAGGCCAGTGGGACGAGTCCCACCCTTCCCGCCCCTCCTTCTGTCCTCCTTATGGAGAGAAGATCCGAGAAGCGGAGGATTCCTCGCCCGAAGGGCCCCGGATGAATGGAAAGGGCTGGAGGGGCGGGGAGCGGGCTAAATTTAGGCTAGGTGTGAGGGGGGCTACCCTTGACACACATCGGGGGATCGATGGTTGCTGGAGAAGTGAGGCGTAGGTGGAGGAGGACGAGTCTGCGTCTTCCCTCTGGGTTAGTAGTCGGTCGGCCAGTCGAAGAAGTCGGGAGGGAGCGAGCAGAGGTGAGTTTGACCCTCCGGGGTACCCGCCAAGGTCACGGCGGCCCGCCACCCGCCCCGATCCTCCAACCATCCGCCCTGGCACCCGTCCAGTCCCCATGCCTCCCCGACCTACTTTCCTCCGATTCAGGAGGGGCCATGCGGGAGAGTTCCGCGTGTAGGTGTTCCCAAAGTAGACCGAATCAGAGCTATTCCTGCCAGCTCCAGTCCCTATTGATTCCCACTCCCCTTCTCAGCCCCACATTCGCTTCCCATCCTTCCTCGGCCCTGCCACTCGGCCTGGACGGTAAGCCCAAAGCTCTGCCCTTTGCCCGACCCCTGGCCATCCAACCCATCCATCATTAATTATTATTAATTGATTTCCCAATTCCTAACCCTTCTCTCACACTTATCTCTCCGATGCTTCAGTAGGATCTCTTTCCCTACAACTTGGCAAAAAATAGGGAAAAAACTTTGGCAAAGGCACATTTCGGAAAAGTTCGCATTGCCCCTATTTGTTCCCATACGGTCGATAAATATTTTTTCACACTCCCGAATTTTCCCACTGCTGTTCGGTCCACGTAATAACATTCAAGTTGAATGTTGTGGGATTGCAATTGGATCTCCCCCTCCCCAAGTTCTGGAGATAAGATGAGGAGGGGATTCCAGCACAGGGGCTGATCATATGATGAAGTATCTATATAGCAGCAATAGCATGGAGAGGAAAGCATGGAGTGAATCTGGGTTCAAAAATGAGGGGAGATAGTGTGGGAGAAATAGAAACTTGTGTAGTTAAGCTCCATCATGGAACTTCTATCCAAATGTGGGGAACATTTAGGGGAGGATGGATGGAAATATATTATATCTATCCTTCATTTCATCTTCATCATTATCGCAGCATCATGCGATATCTGGAAACGTATTGACTGCACCTCCAACCTGGAACAGTCTGCAGGGCGATTTGAATAACTTTCCATACTCTCCCTTGTCCTCTACAGCTGAGTCTTGCTCTACCTCTCTCCACCACTCCTCCTCCTTTTGATCCGTGGCCCACTCCACAGTTCCACAGTTCCACAATCCCAGAACAGTTTTTTAATCCCGAGTCACATAGTGGTGGTCATTAATTCCTGGGAGTGGGACGCGTTGTTAGATGTGTACTAGTCCACACGGGCGGAGAAGGTATAGTTTAGATAGTAGTACTCCACGAATGCCAGAGTGGCGAAGGGATAATGAAGGTGGTGCAGTTTAATTACCGGAGATTCTTCCAGATGCACCTGGAGATACAAGTCGCCCTCAACTTCCTCATCTCTAACCTGTACAACAAACTTCCCCGGAGGAGGGTCAACATCTTCGGGGAGGAATTGGAGAAGGCCCTCAAGCAGAAATTCGCCAACCACTGGTATGTGGAGAAGCCGATGAAGGGCTCGGCTTTTCGGTGCCTGAAGACCGGCCAGCCCACGGACCCTGTCCTCGTCGCTGCCGCATTCAGCGCCAACGTCCCCATCGCCGACATCATCGAAAACCTCCCAGGCGAAATGGCCATCTGGATCGACCCTGGAGAGGTAATTTGAGAAACCCTTCAAAAACCCATTCTTCCTAATCACTACAATCTACTACAATGTTGAGCTCTATTTTCAAAAAATATAAACGAGAGAATAAAATTACATCAGAAGTAAAGAGCATGAAATTTAACTTTCATTTTCATTTAAGGGAGTGGAAAAGAGTAAATTGAATTTAAATAGTAAATTATTTTTAATTTTAGGTGAGCTACAGAATCGGACAGGGTCCGGTAAAGATTCTCTGGTCTGAGAGCGAGATGGATGATCTGGATCGGGAAGTGACACAGTTTAACCCAGAAGCCCAGATCTTCCAGCCGATCGAGAGCCCAAGTCTCTCTCCCTTTGCGGCCAACTTTGGTGAGTTGATGAGTGAGTGTTAAATATCCACTTAAATATTCTAATGGGTAAAATAGCCATTTAAAATTAACTGTGTGATTAACGTTGTTGTTTTTGAATTTGCAGCAGCTAAAGCGGCGGCTCCGCAGACCCCGCAAATGATGACGACAGCGGCGTTTGCCCAAACGAAGTTCGGGTCGACGAAGCTGAAGAGCTGCAGCAAGCGAACCCACCGGATGAGCCCCACCGAGTTCTCGAACTACATCAAACAGCGGGCATTGGCCCAACAAGCGGCCCAAACCGCTCGGCCGCGATCCCTCAGCCCCAGCGCCCCCGCCCCGCTCCCACCGTGGGAGTCGACCGTCTGGAGCAACCCGGACGAACCCCGCAACTTCCTCCTCGTCGCCTAGGCACTAGTCTTTATTTTCTACACAGAGTTCTTTTTCTTATTTTTCAATTTGTGATTTGAGTACCTGTTTACCGGTTTCGGGGGTTCCGGGCGCCGAAGGGCAATAGTTTCAATAAAAGTAGAAATTGCAGACAATCGCTCCGACCTCTCAGTCCGCATTTCATATTTTGAACAGGCCAAGTGGTCGGGATTGTGAGTAAATCTCTTGGGAAATCTCCGCTGGTCGAGCTCATGCGATTGACAAATCGGAGAGGACACTCCGTGACCTTGGGAGGAATTAGTTGGTAGGCTAAAACAAACATCTCTCGCTTCTCTCCGACTCTCTCACATTTGCATCTCAAACTTGTTTCGTAGCCTCCACCACTGCCTTATATAACTCCCCATTTTTACCCTCACGCTCTGCGTCGGAATATTAAATCTCAGGCTCTCCTCAGCCTTGCTCAACCACCACATCAATAATAATTTCATCCATAAATGAATCCACATTTCTCCTCTTCAGTTCAACCCAGTCTTTACAACATCAACACGCGCATCTCTTCACCTACAAACTCAGGAGAACGAATGCTAAACAGAATATCTCAATCCTTTTCAACCTCCACAATCCCACATTTGCCTCTCTTAATTATGAGCTTCTTATTATAATACAATAACGACTTGATGGTTAATGAGGATGAGTTAAGATTTAGAATGGAGTCTTCAAGATTCTTTTGCACGTTCCTCTCGCATGGCCGTTTTGCTCCATACTTTTAATTAGAGTATCCAGCTAATGCACATCACATTTACTAAATTGCATATAAAATATAAGTGATATTTATAAATTATAACTTATAACATGGCATTTAAACGCTATACCTATAATGCCTATACGTTACGTTAGAAAATGATACCATAATTCACCTAGTATATAATACTGATTAATATTCGATCACATTGCCGATATTTATTGATTATTAATTATATACGTTGAATATTAGACAGTTACGGACATAAACCATGAGTAAGTAATATTACTGATACCTTCACTATAGATAGCAAAATATGTTATAATATTAGATATAAGTATTTATGACTTTACTTTCCTTTGATTTACATAATACCAATATCTTATGAATTATGATTTATATTGTTTATATGGACAATCAATTTGAGCCTTTTAAGCATCTCATGGCAAAAGTTTAACCCCGTAACCCGGTTATATGCATAGTCTACAATAATGGGTTAAGAAGAGCTTGTGCATTTTAAGAAGCTTTCAAGAATAATTGGAAATAATTTCCCATCAGCAAATTTATATATATTGCATTGGGAGAAATGTAGGGTAATTGGAAGTTTTAATACGAGTGTGTATAATGCTTCCCTTATGACATTGAATCTCAAAATTAGAGAAGAAAACAAAAAGGAATTACATAGATGTTCATCTTTTATTAAAACCACTCTCGCTCACACTTCTCATTAACACTCCAGTTTCACTAGAGCTTTAGCTGAATTAATTTGGTGATGCTTAAGCATTTAGTTTAGCTTATATTGGGTCACGATTGGAATGTCTTCAAAAATAAAAGAATTTAGTAAATTAATTAATCTTTTAATAATAAAATCTTTTCTACAGACTTCGTTTGGCATGCAATATTGTTTGTTTAATATAATATGATATATCGTTTATGAAATTGTGTTTGCATTGCAATGATCACAATGCTCAGCTATATTTGCTTAATGAGATATGAAGCACCTATGTATGTACGTATGTATTTATATGAATTATCTGTATATTCTAATTTATTTAATATATGTAATTCAATAGTACAAGATAAACATTCAATGATTCGATTCATAATTTACGATTTAGATAATGTTTATATTATGAGTATTATTTATAACGACTTTCATTTCATATTTGTATTTTGTATTCATCTATGCAATAACATAAGTCATTAATACGTATTATTAAGTTTATGATATTTAACGCTTATATTATAATTAACATTGATAATGCTAACTATTGTTTACAATCTCTGATACCGCGTGTGTTTGTGTGAACCTAAAAGTTAAACTTTTATGCTCTCATGATTAGTTATTTCTAATCTTATCTTTTGTGAAATCAAAACCTATATGCCTTTCGTATCATCCTTATGATAAATAGTTTGATGAGTGTGTTTTTTCTGTGTATTTTATTAACCACATTTAAAAATATTATTCAGTGGGGTTCCGAGTAGGCACAGAAGGAAGAAGAATACAAAAGATAAATACAATTACAATTTTATATTTATACCAAAATTATTCCATTATCTTTATATGTGTGTACTAACCCAAAATGTAAGTATAAATAAGTAGGCATTTATTTGTATCGTATCCAGCTCTAGTAATATATTTACAACTACCTGTCTATTTTATCTTCCTCCCATTATCTTTTATATCCACTCTAAAACATAATGCTTAATGTCAGCCTACACAATTTGCATATGCTGGAACATTGAAAAGTGAAACGATAAATACAGTGGTGAAGAGGAAATCAAAATGAAGGAGAGTTAAATTGAATTGAATGGAAAGGATGAGAACAATTGAAGTGTGGGATTGCGATATGCTGACCACGATGTTTAATGCTACATTATATTTCGCATATAAACCTACATGGTTTTGGAAGTGTATGATATGCCTTATATAAAAATATAATAGGTTGGTATGGCTGGGCTCGTATGGAGCCGTATGGAGCCGTATGGTGTAAAGTAAGAAGCTGGAAAGAGGATGAGGTTGAGGGGTTGTATGATTTCATACACTCCACCCTTCCCTATTGAGGCTTCAATTGAGGATGAACAATTGAGTAAGTTCGAGTCTCCCGCTCCACGACTTTCCTCACACACCCAGAAAATGCAAGCAATCAAGTGTGTTGTCGTCGGGGACGGGTAAGTTAAAGCGACCCGGCGGGTATATGACCAAATCTAATTAATTTATTTTAATAGGGCCGTGGGTAAAACATGTCTTCTCATCTCGTACACGACAAACGCATTCCCCGGCGTAAGTGACAAGTCCAAGTCCGAAATAATTAACTCCTGTCATTCACCTGCTAATCTAGATCCCAAGATTCCGGTTTGTTAAAAGCCTTTGTGCCCTTTGTAGGAATACATTCCGACTGTGTTCGACAATTACTCAGCGAACGTGATGGTGGACGGGAAGCCGATCAATTTGGGACTTTGGGACACGGCCGGACAGGAAGATTACGACCGACTCCGCCCTTTGTCATACCCGCAAACAGACGTCTTCCTCATATGTTTCTCCCTTGTTAATCCTGCTAGTTTTGAGAATGTCAGAGCAAAGGTTGGGAGCATTGAATAATATTATTAATAGGATGGAATTTCTTTGATTTTTAACATTTTTCAATCTAATAAATGTTTTGGGATTTTAGTGGTATCCTGAGGTCCGCCACCATTGTCCGAACACGCCAATCATTCTTGTCGGAACAAAGCTCGATTTGAGAGATGACAAAAACACAGTTGAGAAGCTCAAGGACAAAAAACTTGCCCCAATCACATATCCACAGGTAAAATTAATATTAAAAGCTCTCACTCCCACGGTGGAGTTTTTCTCTCAATCTATTTATAATAAATTATAATATTTTAGTTGTTTATAAATAGAACAACTTTCATTGTGACTAGTGCTCCTTAAATTTTGAATTTTCTATGATTCAGTAAATGCCCATTTTATGAAAGGGATCTAAAGATTTATTAAAAATATTATTAACATATAATGTAGATAGAATAAAATTATATTTAACAATTCGAAACATTGAATAGACCAGCTACATCGTAGATCTTATTTATAAATTATTTAATTGGATTATTAGATAATTTTAACTTACAAGCTTACAACTACTGGTATAACAATATAATTTTAGTTGTATTATCTAATTACATTAATTATAGGTATGTATGTAAGAGGCATCAATTTTAATAAAAAAAAATTCGATTTCAGGGCCTCTCAATGGCAAAAGAAATTGGGGCTGTGAAGTACCTTGAGTGTTCTGCACTTACCCAAAAAGGGCTCAAAACTGTCTTTGGTAAGAATCCATCGATTTACTAATATTTTATTTACTATTGAAAATAAAGACTTTTGTTTTTAATTTTCGATTAAACAGCTTACAAATTGTAATTGTATATTTTAATTAGACGAAGCAATTCGGGCTGTTCTTTGCCCTGTTCCGAGGCCGAAGCCGAAACATCGATTTTGTTCTATTCTCTGAAAATCCTATGTCTTTTTAAAATATTCTAAGATAGATACTCCATACAATACTTCTTAATCTTTTTAATCGATTGGTTCAAATATTTACTAAAAATCAAATGAATAATAATAATTACTTATATATATATACATTTAATGATTTAATTGTATATTATGTACTATTTTAAAAACTTTGTTTTACACTCATTGATCCATTTCTTATCAATTATTGTTGGAATCATTCAATCATCCACGCGTCAGCGTTTTTATTAAAAAGCTTTGTAATTTTTTGTAACATTTATATAGTACAATAATTACTCTTGATATCATTTATTATCATCTAGTTCAAGATTTAATAATTCTGATATTTTTGGATCCACTTAATTTTAACTCACTAAATACAAATAATTTTTATTAACTTTTAAGTGGAGCAATTCAATTATAATTGTATTTTGGGAGCAATTTCAATTATAATTGTATTTTGGGAGCAATTTTGAACTTTGATTATATGCTTTCACTATAATTTGTTAATAATAGATTAATAACATTGTAAGTATTTCCGGTATTTCATTCCTGATTTATTATTATACATAGTTAGTGTAATGAATTACGAATATTGGAATATATTAATATAAATTTTTTATACTTACATGTATACTTGATTGACTACATGTACCTATATTTAAAATATGTCATAAACAATGTTAATCAATGATTATTTAATTAATGGTTTCCCATTAAAAACCACTAAACACAATTTCAATGCATCGTCAAATTGGCATTCATTGTAGAATTTGTAGGTATTGTATTGAATGAATCCGATTTAAAATGGGGCATACTGCTACATCAATATTGCATTTTCCTAAATACAGCGATCAATGTGAATTTTCCTTTCAGTCAAAGCACCTATAAATTCTTAATCTCAACAACGAACTTTTTAATTAATTTTTCTTACACTTCATTAAAATTAACTAAATCGTCCACCTATTGTCTTAATTTAAATAGATACTTAAAAGGGGAATTTTAGTTTGGTGAAGGAATGTCGGGTAAAAGAAATATCAAATCCCGTCTAGGATGGGATAAGGGACAGGGAAATGACGCTCGAGGTAAAATCGAAGCCATCCGTGGACAACAATTTAAGCCGAATAAAACCAAGAATGTCGTGTTCGACGCGAGGCAGAAAATTCGAGGACAAGTTGCAGGCAATGCAAGAGGTCGACTTTCTATGGAAAAACCCTTGGCCGAGCCGAGCCGGATTCTTGACGCAAGGGATAAAATAGAATCCAAGAAACTTGCCACATCAATTGCAAAGGGAAGATTAAGAGGGATGCAAATAACAGCATCAGGAAATCCAACTTTCAACTCAATGCGTAGCGGCCTTCGACAAGGTCGAGATCCGCGATTAGGTCTTGAGACAAGATCAATGTCCTCTTTCCGGATTTCTGTCCCACTAACATCGCGTGACCCCCGACCTTTTACATCACGAGACTCTCGACCATTTCCAACTGCTCATATGGATTTGATGGAAATGGAAACAGACCCTGCTCCCGTGACTCTCACTCGGACTGTTGCAAATCCCACAGCTTTTTCAGATATTTCAATGAGGTAAAATCAATAATAAATAATAATACTTTAAAAATTATTTTGTATATTGTATAACAAGACAATTATTACAAAAGAATATATCAATTTCGATTTTTCAATATGATAACATTTTGCATTATTAATTTTTCACAGGAGACAAGTTCCATCATCCTCGCAACATTTTCCCGTTCAAAGGAGACAAGCAACATACGAACCTATACCGCCACGTGTACCAAGTCCGAGTGGTGAATACAAAATTAGAGTTGAAAATTTGAAGACATCTGTAACCCTAGATGACATTTACGTATGTTTTCAAAGTTTATTTTCTAAATCCTTATTAGTAAAAAATGCCAAAATGATGATATATTTAAGTCTAAATTAAATTGAACTGGTTAAACAGGAACTATTCAGTGATGTTGCACCAGTGGTCACTGCAACTATGCCTTCAATTGGAGCTGCCGTCGTTGTTTACCATCGAAAATCGGATTGCATTAAGGCCATTGAAACGTACAACCAAAGGCTCCTGGACGCGGTCCCGATGATTGTCAAGTTTGAAAGCTCAGGAGTATCGAAAATCGAGCCAGATATCTCGGCAATTCATAAAGTTCTGTTCAAATCAACCAGTTCTTCAACTTCACAACTTTTCCGTTGACCTCTTCGTGTTGTGAAATTAATTTATAACGATAATGAGAAATGACAAAAATTATGTTCTTATTTAAAAGTTTTATATTAGGTTTGACAAAAAAATAATGTTATGTTTTATATAAAATAATGTCCCTTTAAATCACAATTGTTTTAATCATTCTTTTACTGTTACTGATTAATAATATTCTTAAAATTTATTTGGACATATAAATAATGACATAATATGTACATTTATTTAATATAAATTGAGCAATGTGTTTACAGTTATAATATATAAATATTTTTATGTAGTTATTTGATCTGAAATTGTTTTTAATAATTACCCTTTAAAGGTAATGTGTCTCGTAAACAAATTACGATTTTTAACTTTCAACTATGAACAATATTACATGATTTATGATCACAATGATCAGTAGCCTTTTATATATTAGAATAACATTATATAAGTACTGGATTACTACTTACATATAACCTATTTAAAGTAAAAGTTTTATGATTTTATCAATTAAAATACCTAAGTAGATATTATATATGAGCTATAGTTAATTATGAAATGAGTTAAATTTCTTGGATATAAGCATAAGTCTAATAAAAGCGTTCACTAGCTTTCATTTAATATAGCGATGATCATCATCATCTTTTTTCATTTGTATATAAAAATCTAAACAAATTGAAATTTAAGACAATATCGACTTGAATAATAATTAAATATTTATCGTTCGGCTCTGATCCATCGGTCGTTGGCCATCATGTATGCATGAAATGATAAAAAGGAAGACGGGGCATAATGCAAGAATTAAAATGTTGGAGCATAGCGCCAGCTATAGTGACGGAAGTGAATGATATGGAATATTCGACAAGGTAGGTGAAAGATTCGAATTGTTCATCGCTGGTTATTCGTGCATCGTTCAGTCACTGCCTTTCCGAGTTCCGACCTTCCACCTTCGACCGGACTCTTGACCAAAAGAACCTTCAAAATGGAAACTTGGCGTAAGTATTCACACTGAACAGTATTATATAATTTGTACAATTCATTTCAGAGGACTCAGCCTCTGCAATTCCAGGTACGGCCCGGGCCGACAGATGGGAAGGAGAAGATGAAGAGGAGAACGTTAAGGTAAGATCTACTTTCACTTCCCCAATGACCTCAATAACAATTGAGATAATTGCCTTCATATTTATCCCTCATTTTTTACTCTTCGATTAGTGGAATTTGGTGGTTATAGCTTGTTATATGATTTGTGTAGGATAATTGGGACGATGAGGATGAAGAGGAGAAGCCGGCACCTGCGGCGGCACCCCCAACAACCGAATCAAAAAAGAAGTCCACCAAGAAGAAATTAGCAGAAAAATTAGCTGCCAGAGAAGTATGACTTTTTATACTGCCTTATTTAATTGGATAGATTATATTATAGATTTTTAAAGTTTTTACCTGTTTTCAGAAAAATGCTTCAAACATTTATTTTCTATTAGAAATCGTTACACTTTATAAAATTTATTTTAAAAATTTGTTTCACTAAATTATTTTCAAGAATTTTCTTAATTCGACAAGTTGAGTTTAGATATTCCGATTTTATAATTTGATTTTTTTAACATTATAGAAGCAAGAAGAGATGGAAAGATTGGAACCACAACTTGCAGCAAGACAAAAACTCCTTGAAGAGAAAAGGCGAGAAGAAGCAGAATTGCAACTCACGAAAGAGACCTTTGGTACGAAATAAATCAAAATTCCTCATCCGATTTTCATTATTTCATCATACAAGTAATGAGTTGAATACTAAATAGAAAATATTGTGATCACAGGAGCCCAATCTGTCAATATGATTGATCCAGAAACTAAAGATGATTTTGATGCGTTAAGGAAAAAGCTTGTCGGAGATTTGAGTAAATTTGAAAAACAAGTCGTATATCCAGATTTTCTTGAAGATTTGATTCAAGATTTATGTTTAAGCTGTGAGTTTCATATCATATTCATACAATAATTCTAATATCATTAGTTCACCCTATAGCATACACATATATTATTTGAAAGCATAATAATAATACTTATTCTTTTTCAATACCTAAAAATAATTTAGGTATTTCATTTTAATTATTATTTAATAAATTCACCATTAAAATATTGCAGTGAATTCAAAAAAACTGAAGAAGGTGAAGACAACTGTGGAAGCCCTTTATTTTGAGAAAAACAAGAGCGAAAAGAAACCTGCAGTGAAGGGTCAAAAGGGTAAAGTAAAGTTGCACGTGGAGGGAGACAAAGCCATTCTTTCTAACATGGGAGCCGAGGACTTTGACGATTTTGATGATTTCATTTAGAAATTTCGCATTTTGACATTTTCTAATCAAAATCCCGAATCACAATTTTCTTTATAATTTATTGCCTATTCAAAAGTTATATATTTCTAAAGTGGAAAATACCATGTTATATCTCCCGTTAAAAATCTTGTTCGTGAACTTACCTATAATTATTATTACTCATTTGCTATAATAATTATCATTCTGTTTTACAAATAAAAGTTATGTCTACTTCAATATATAAATCCGTGTTCCTTTTTTGCATCAAATAACAAATGCCAGTTTACAATGAAACATCCCGATATCGATATTTTAATTTATTAATCAACATTTTGTGAGCTGTACATAAGCTTCCGAATGTAAAGTAAAAGCAAGTCGATACTTATTTTATAATAATATTTAGTAAGTAATAATATGTACTTATAATAATAATTAAAAGTATTCGAGATGGGTTTTGTATTGGATCTAATAATAAGGAAGGGCTGGGCTGGAGTCCGTTTGGTATTGCCTTCTGTTAAAAAGTTTACAAAAGCCGTATTCAATGGCGATGACGCTTCGATGGCGGCTGGGGACTGTCCATGTTTACATCTTCCTGGGGTGAACAGGAACGCTTGTTCACTCGCTGGAACTCGGAGCTTACAATTGTCTGAAGATCACCACATCGGCTCACCGCGGCCCTATTAAAAAATCATAAATATTCTAATCCTAACGATAACGACCCATTGACCTATCTTTTATTCCATTTTATTATATATAAGTAGTGAGTACTCACTACTTATATATGCATCTAATTATTTGGGATTTACTATATTTTTTGTATTATGTATATACCTGAAAGTGGCTAAATCGTCATCGATAAGTTCTGAGCGCATCGTGTGGTCACGGACGGGGAAATCGCGGGTGGGGTGAAGGTGAGCAATTGGAGGCTTGCGAAGACCAGCCAACATTGCAATCAATTCATCTCTCCTATAAGTTTTAAAAATTATCAATTGCGTGAATGAAATTAACAAAAATACACATCAATTATTAATGTTTTGAATGAAATATAATACTCGTTAGTAAATAATATTTACCTTATAAATCTTCGACGTTTCTTTGCCCATTGGAGCAACTCTTTCGTTCTCCGTCCATGGCCTTGCGCAACAGCCAACTCCGAAATCCGCCTGTTACTTTCTAACGAATCTAAACAACAAAGAAACAAACTGAGTTAAAACCAAATTGAGCTATTTTATAACCAAGTTTAGGTATACATTATATAACGTTTATATAAAGTTTATTAAAATTATTAATTCATTTAAAAAGTCAGTAAAATAATAGAGGAATGTCTTAAAAGTGCACAGGGTACTCACGCCCTTTTCCATATTATGGCTAAACATTAAAGACAAGTTAAATAACGATGTTTAACACAGCCTGTGCAAATTAGTAAAGTAGGTAAGTGACATAGCACATGGTGCTTTACTTACAAACCAACTGATTGTCAGGGTCAGTATCATCAAATCATTACTGTTATAAATCTTTGCTATTTTCACAAAGGTCAATTTACATTACTTTATTATAAAATATAATTCGATGCACTTCTCGAATGTATTTAAATAACAAAATTACTCTACTTGATAAAGGTAGAGTTTATAAAACAAATATTGGAACGTTCTGGGGTCGGACGGACCCTATAATCAGATAGTGCATACATGAATCATCGATAAAATGCTCAAACAGGCTCAAACACTCCTAGATAATTTTAAATTGCGCATTAGGATTAAATACATTCCTTAATTATCCAAAAAAATGTTTTCTTAATTAATTAAACCCCAATATATGAAAAATAATTTCATTTGAAGGACTCGATGTCATCCTATGTTCAATGCATGTACGTGTCTAAATCGTGTTAGTTTGTTATGAGAGCAATTTGTCTATTAGGAAGAGATTAATTGGGGTGTGACCTTTGTAAAGGGCCGTTGCATCTCGGGCAGCGTTCCTGAAGGCATCTTCAGCAGATTTCTGATCTCCTCGATTTTCGACATAGACCTTTGGGTGAAAACAAGGAAACATTGAGATTTATATTGTCAAAGGGTCTGATGAAGGCTATGGGCCTCACCTTGGCAATGGAAGTGGCACAATTCTGGAAAGAGAGCCAGAGCCTCTGTCTCCGATTCTCCTCTTCGGTCTCGAGGTCAATGTCGTGGGAGTGGTTCTCGAGCTCGGCGATCACGTTGCTCTCCCAGATTGTGAGCCAATTTTCCCCACACTCCATTTTGGACCTCTCCATCTTCTCTTTTCTCTTACTTATTTGAATTTTCCGCTTCTGCCGCCCACTTTGGCCATGAGCTTTTAGCCTCTTCCACTTCCCCCAACCCTTAGGAATGTTGCCATAGGCAAAATATATTAACATATTTCATATATCCAAGATGCAACCAAAGATAATGAAAAGGTTAACAGCTCAATTAAGAAGACGATGACCATGCATTGGATAAGATGTTCTTTATTATATTCAATTAAGGATTTTGTATATTTAATTATAAAATATGCAAATTTTAATTATGAAGATTACAAAGTCATTGATTTTAATTAGGATAATTTTAGGTAGAAATAAAGTAATAATATATTCTTTTCCACCTAGTCTTTATTGTTACGTATGAATTTGAACATTATGTTAGTTAATTGGAAGTAAAAGCTGTTGTATAAATGTAAAATACAAATTGAAACTGAAAACTATTCTCTTAAAATGTTAAAATATTAACTTTTATAAAACAATATAAATGTGAACGAAATTACTAAAACCGTTAATGAGTTTCTTTAGTACATACAAAATATTTTCAATATACGTCAGAGTATTTGGGAATGATACAAAAATCACCTTAACTATATTTCATTATGTTAAATGTTAACTATGAATACATTTGCTATTTATATTGTGATCGTCAAACTTGTTTATCATATTTATATAATACTTATTGTGAAATTGCGTAAGAGTATATTTAAGATCAATGATTTTTCACTGGACGGATATTGTTGCAAGAAATTGAAGTCTTGTGTCAAAGAGAAGTCATTGCTGGAGGTCGAGCATAAGCTTTGGGAATAAAACCATATTTCCTATTCTTTGCATTTGGAGCGTAGGCCCAGAGCCAACCTTCAACATTTTGGTGATTCAAGTCAGCATAAACCTAAAGTTGAGAAATATAATTTAAAAATTAATATTAACCTTTTGAAATAATGATGAAAAATTTGAAAATTGCAAATTCGAAAATATTAAATTATTTTAAAATCTTTAGACTAAAATTTAATTAGCACAATAATATTTACCCAATCTCCCCTCCGGACAGAAATATCATCTGGTGCTTGAGCCTATTTAAAAAATATACTTATTTAACACTCGAATAAAATTATAACTTTGCAATTAGAGTAAATTGTAAAGGTTAATTATATTTATAAAATTTGTATATTTTTACCTTGTAATCGTAAAGCATGACAAGCTCTGTTCCATGAGCTTCAGTACTCTCTTCAGCCTTCTCATTTACTTTCTCGTCGCTGCTCGCTGGATCGGGATTAAGAGGAAAGACAAAAGCACTCGGAACAAAACCTTCATTCCCATCAGACCTCAGCACCCAGAACCAGTCAGGATCATCCTAAGATTAAACATAACACACAATTTAAAATTTCGACTCAATCAAATCGGCAAACCACAATGGAAGCAAAATACGATATAAAGAGAGAAATAAAATTAAATCATGACTTTAATTATTTATGTTAAGTTTAAAAACATTTAAAACGCGAACCTTATTTAAAACTGTGATCAATTCTCCTCGTTCAACATTGACGTCGTTTTCATCGCGAGCAACGAATTTATATAATACAATGAATCGCCCTGACGGATCCTAATAAATTATTCATCGATTAATTTTTACAATTATTAACTAAATAAGTAACCAATTCGTTTAGATATTAATATTTAACACAATCACATTCGCCAATAATTACGAATACAAACCTTGTAAAAAGGTGAAGCTTCGTTAATTTCAGTCGTTGTAGAAGAACGTGGTTTCTTTTTATTTATGGCAAGATCTCCAAGTGGCGAACCGTAAGGTACACTGAAAAGTCAATAATTGTTGATTATAACTTAACTGTAATTTAATTTATTAAAAAAACTATTGTTAATCTATACGTAAAATGTCAAATTATTACCAAAAGCTATGAGGTATGAAGCCTTCTCTGTTTTCATGAATTACATAATCCCATTCAGCCTCACTATACAAGAGATTCACCTAAAAGTTAAATAATTAATCCATCTTTAATATCCAGCCATGTTTATATAAAACAATTAATTAATAAAGAGATAAAAAGATGAGGAATAATGAAATTGAAAGTATTTTTATATGGAAGTGAAAGTCCTTACGATGGCTCCTCGTTTCACTTCAAGCTCGTCATCAACACAGGGAGTAAAGTCATGCAAAACGACCATCCGCGAGCCTGGCGACAAACCTGACCATGAAAATCAATCAATAACCTTCAATCCTTAATGGAGAATCAACTTCGTTTAATGACCAAGACTAATTACCAGCTTCCTTTTCGAGTCCGACTCTGACAAGTGTTTCAATGGAACTCGAACCAGTGATTCGCCCTATTGAAATTTCTTCACTGAGGCTGGAAGTCACATCCTGACTTGGTCCGCCAGCTGTTAAAAAAATAAGTTTGGTTAAGAAATTGAATACGGATCGACCCGGGTCAACCTTTTTTCTTCTTGGATCGCGAGCGGATCCGGACAGGGCAGAGGAAGGCCATTTTATGTCTGGATGAAGGCGCGGAGATTCGAGACTCGTCCAATTCAAAATCCCTGCAAGAATTATGTCAATAAATGATGAAATTAAACGGTTTGAATCGGTCCATCCATCAATTTACGCCATTTACGAGCTCCTCGAAGGACTTCAAAACACCCATATATCTACTCACATCAGGGACCACGTTGTACAAATTGAAGGTAATTATTAATTAATATAACTGACTTTTCAACATACTGCGGATATTACTGCTGTCATATTGTACGTTATTTTTACACCCAATGTAAAAATGAAAAGAAATAGATATTTCTGAATTTGATAAAAACGTTAAAATTATGACCTTCATTATGATCATCTTAGGATTGACTGATATGTTTATAAAAATAAGAGTCTTTCTAATAAAATTAAAACTAAAAACGAAATGCATCATAAGCCACAACTTTACCATTTTGTTTACTTATAAAATGTGTGTAATTAAGTTTGATTTATAACTCAATTGCATTACGTTTAGCTAATTACTATTTTTGACTTATTGGATGAAATTCTAGGCTTTAATATATTTTAATCACTATTGTTCATTTAAAATTGTACTCACATTCAAAGGAAATCTTTTGTTTTTTCCTTCTTGGATCTTTTGTAATTCAATTATTGTATACATAATAATCCAAAATAACTTTATAGTGTATCTTATTAAAGGAGATCACATAATCACTTCAACCTTTGAATGAGAATTTTCTTCGTCTTAAGATAAATTATAGGGAATACTGCTCTGGTTTATTCAATACGCTCATTTATTCATGCTTCACGATATCTTCGTTCAAGAAGGCTTAAAACATCAATGTGGGATTAAATTGAAACGCCTTCTTATAAACAAAGGTTCATGTTGAGAATTGAGATGTGTAACAGGGTAAAGAGCAAAGAGAGATGTATTTTAGTCACCTTAATCGTCTTTTGTTTACATTTATAGACTCGTTTGTGAATAGTCAAGAATGGACACTTGCCAGAAGGTAATTAACCTCGAACTCGTACACTTTATTGATCTTATTCGTATTTATTGCGTATAATCTACCCATAGTGTTAAAACATCGCTTCTTCTTTTAATATAATAATGTGACTTGATGAACAAAAAATAAATACGTCTATGCATTGATGAATTGTCAAAGATCTTAAAGCTTTGTTGTATTATATTGCAGTGTAAGGGAAATTCGGCTAGGAATTCTTGGATCCGAAACGAGTGGGAAATCATCACTTGTTCATCGTTATTTGACGGGAGTTTACTTGGAGGTTATTGAGATTACAAACACCCGTGTTAAATATTCTTAACTGTACTGTAATAAAAAACATGCATAGGTACAGTACGATTATTTAGTCTGTTAAATTACATTGAGATTTCCATCCACAGGATGATTCACCTGAAGGTGGACGGTTCAAAAAAGAATTGAAGCTAAAGCAGATCTCATATTTACTTTTATTACGTGACGAAGGCGGACCTCCAACACAACAATTTATTGACTGGGTGGACGCCATCATTTTTGTAACCAATTCCAACTCAGATTCTAATGCTGTAATCATTGCCTATTTCAACTCTATAAAGGTTCACTCCAAATACTTTTTTATTGGTCAATTAATCAAAGATTATTTATTACAATACCATACTTATTTTAACATCAACATTATGAAATAATTTTTGACTACAAAAGATATTGTCTAATACCTAATTCTAAAACTGAACCTTTTTAATTAAAGCTGTTTTATGCTATTTTCAGCGAAAAATGCCAGTTGCTTTAATTTCCACAAACGAAGGAGGCTCCAACGTTTCAAAGTTGATCAAAAGTGACCTGTTTATGAAGGTAGACCCACAAACTGGCCATGGAGTGGAAACAGCTTTTGAAGAAGTGTGCAAACTGGTAGTGAAAGACCAGGAGGTTAAATTCGGTTATGGACGGGCCATCCCACTGAAACAAGGGCTAATGATGAAAAAGGGAGACACGAAGTGGAAGAAGAAATTTGTCACGCTCGAGGAAGCTTCGGTCAACTACTATTCAACCCTCAATGACTACATGGGCGGTGGAGAGGGAAAGGTAAAGAAAAGGAACAAAGATAAACACAGAATAAATCATTTCATATTAAACCATGAATCAGAAATGTATGTAGGAAAGATAAAAATAAATGACTTTTGTGACTGATAAAAATGATTTTTAGCGGATCTCTCTAGCCGCAGTTTCAGTGAAGAAGAAGCCAAGCAAAAAGACCAATTTCAGCCTTATTTCAATTGAAAATCGTGCTTGGGAGTTCGAGTGCTCATCCGAAGTGGAACGGGACGAGTGGGTTGACGCAGTCGAACAGCAAATTCTCTTTCATCTCAAAGGCATCTCTTTCACTTTTTCAAATTATCAATCTCCGAACCGATGTTTAACCCTTTCATAACCAAATTTTCATTATTCGCTCAAAATCCCCTAATTGCCCTTTAACCTTATACATTTAATATCCAACTAACGAGTAAGGGACCAATTTATTTTTAGTTTTCCTTGAAGGTGATCTATTTTCATTAGATCTTCATTTAACCAGATTTAGCCTGTAATTGTAAAAATTTCATTAATTCATTGATAATAATAATTTTCAAGCCATAAATATGCAATTGCTTAGTTTAAAATTTTAATTATGTATTTTATTTATATAAATATTAACATTAATGGTGATTAACTTTTGACGGAGATACAAATAAATAAGATAGATATACTAATTGGATAATTTTGTTGTTGATGCTACAATTTAAGACTATAGAGTTGCTAAAAGCTTCATAGAATTCTAAATTTACTCTCATGCTTATTCAATTTCCGCTTAAATTAACTTTTTAGAACTTTTCATGTTTGATAAAACTTGCATTTACGTAAATTTCTTAGTAAAACGGATATTGCATTTCCATTCATTATTAATTTGTAATTAGTTTAAGGCTTAGGGTTAGAAACTTCCCATGTAGTTGAAGTATCTCTATTGTTTCATTGAAGTGTATAAAACTAGATTGAATGTTTAAGTATTCTAATGGTCTACTTTATATCTTGGCAGTGGGGACGACGTCAAACAAAGATTGTGTGGATGCGGAGTTAGTCAAAGCACTTCGGAGACTTCCTGGCAACGACAAATGTGCTGACTGTGGCCACGAAAGTAAGTCGCATAAACCCAATTATTCCATTTTAAACCTTTCTTCTCAGATCCTGATTGGGCGAGCCTCAATCTCGGCATCATCATCTGCATAGGCTGCTCGGGCATCCACAGGTATATCTCATCCTACACACCTTTACATATATGCACTGTATAAGAATGTAACATTTAGCATTTAATGGTAATATTGATTTCTCCTAATTATTTTATTCCCTCTTTTTTAACCGCGTTGAATCTTGGTTCATTACAGGAATCTTGGATCTCATGTGTCTCGCGTTCGGTCCCTTGATCTCGATGATTGGAGGTAAAAATATACACGAGTCACGTTGTCCCATGAAAAATAAATTTATAATTTGTTTTTATCCATTTCCAGTCCTGTTCAACTAGAAATCTTCAATAAACTCGGTGGGAATTTGCATGCAAACGAAATCTACGAAGCCCGGGTGGACGGTCGGCGTCCCAATCGCGGCTGCACATTCGAAGAGAAAGAATTATTTATCCGGCGAAAGTACGAGAGACGAGAGTTTATGGCAGTACCCAAATCGGCAGGGAAAACCCTACGTGATGGCATTTTGACCGGTGACATATACAAATTCATTTCTTGCCTCCCATTCGCCGACACTGCAGACTACATGAAAACAGCTTTGGACTGCGATGCCAAGTGGGCGATCCAACTCCTATCTTGGGTAAATTAAACTAAATTTCATATCTCTCATCCTCAATCATCGGATATCTCTCCCTAGTGTCCTTATGTAGAGAAATCCTATACTCCCGATAAATGTCAATTAAAGAGCCCGTAGAGAATTCCAATTCTCAAATCATGTATCAATGCAAAATATATTAAAATATAAAATGAATTTAATATATGAATTTTTCTATTCATTTCAGAGTCATGTGGTCCAGCGGAAATAAAAGGAGCAAGTTGGAGATCATCCATTCACAATTATTTTTTTTATATTATTTAAACAATCTCTTTTATTTTTGAGTATTTTTCAAAAAAGGAAAACCAAAAACCCATTTTATTTACAAATGCAAAAATATATAGCACCCCTATACGGCATATAATTCGCATAGATTGTCAAAACAAACAAAAACTGGCCAAAGTATGCTCGCAAGAAAGGAGAGGGGCGGCTGGTTAGTTCCAGTCTGGAGGCGTGATTCGAGGACGTTTGTTTGACGGATGATTCTCGTAAAGTTCCGACGACTCTGGTTCTGATTTGATTATCCGGGGACTCGTATTGTTGTCACGAAGGAGGCTGAAAACACAAGAAACACATCCTTGTACTCAAACTTTCAAAAACTCCCCAAAATGTTTGTAATGCAAAACTCGAGTAATTTAATACTTCCCTTCCGTTCCTCTACTTTCTAAAATATATCCATTTCTCGATAAAAAAAAATCAATGGATTTTTCAAATCCATGTGACTTCACATCACAATGTGACTTTTCGGATCATTACATCCCATTAACTCCATATTACTTTCCTCTTACTTACAATGAATTAGAAATCCAAATACCAATCCGTCTTATATTGTACATCTACATATATCCTATTCATACCATCATATTACCTAGTACCTAAACATTGTAATAACCTCCCTTGTGTATGATGTTATGACCAATAGGAAAACTAATTATACAGAAGAAAATAATATAATAATAATAAAAGAGAGAAATAAAATAACCCTGAGTATTACAGAGGGAAGGAAAACTCGAAGAGTCAAATTGATCCAATTAAAACTTTTCTCCATATAAAGGGAAACCCCAATGCACAACCAATAGTTTTTATATCCAATTCCTTCTTCTTCTTCTACAATGTTTTAAGGCTATATAACTCCTTAGGATTTGAGTTTGAGGTATAATATGTAAGAGCAAATGGTTCCTCGAATCTACATTTTCTACATACTCCCTAATAGCCCTAATACCTCCTTCATACGTTCATACTTGACGTTCTACTCATAATATACGTGGAAAGAGATAAAAGGTAGCTGGACGGAATAAGTTGGGGCCATTACGCAGTAAAAGGCATTCACAGGAATGGTATCTGCTTTCAGTTCAAGTTCAGATGGAAAAAGTTGTTTGAAGGAGCGGAGGAAGACATCAATGCGTGCGTGGACCTCTATATCACATTTTCGGCTATAGTATAGCTCCTCAAAGTCTCACAGTCACATATGCATACATATATGTAGATTACCCGTATTACCTAAACATATTAAAGTAAAGCGTATATCCTCATTCGGCTTTTCACAGAGAGAATCAAAAATGAATCCATGTCCATATGGACTCCATTTATTGCCGGAATTAGGAATCGATAGAGGACAATCATGGGAGTTGTATTATTACTTTGTTACTATTCTATCATTATTACAAATATAAACTGCATATTAAATAAGTAATAACATAATAAAATCTTCAATGAGTCTGTCTGATTTCTAGATAATTTTCTCTACTATTAGAATTTATTCTCTAGCCATATCATCTTGGGTAATCATCAATTAGGAATATTACCTTGTGTGGGAGATGTTTTGGGGTCCTCCGCCGGTTCCCCAGTTGGAGGCGTGGGGTATTGCGAGAAGATCCGTAGGGTAAGTTTGGGGGTCGGCCGCCCCGCCGCCGCCAAAGTTGTACAATGGCTCCATGACCCGGATCCGCCCTCCTGGAAACATCATCCGACCATGAGCACCCGGGTCTTCTTCTCTGAACCGCTCCCTACTACCTTCAGCCCCGTTGAGAGAGATGGACTTGAAGGGCTGCTGGGGCGAGGGGTTGTGGGAAGGAGAGGAGTCGTAGCCGTTGCCGCCACCCGGCCCGCTCCCCCCGCCCCCCGTCGTCATGTCGAGGAGGCCACCGACACAGAGCGACCCGTCTCCTGGGAAAGGACCCTTAGCAACGGGCAGAAGGGACGGCGGCGGCGAACCCGTATCGGTCCCAGAACTACTCGGCCGAGGGCTGGGTTGGAGCACTTGGATCTGTGGCTCATAGTACACACGCTGCTGGGCTGAAGAGGCGGCCGAGGACGCTGCAGCCATTCCCTCCCTTGCTGGCGGTCGAAGCAATAAGCTAAACTCCTCGTCGACCTTCCCAAACTTGTGGAAGTCTTCTTCTTGCGGTGGCGGGGTCGGGCTGTCATCCGGACTCATCCCTACCACCACCATTATTACATCATTAAAACATTTATACAACAATCTCTAATACTCAAGTTAACCCTCAAGTTTGATTCATATTTTATCATCATTTCCGCATTGGTTGAAGTAAATTCTACCCACCTCCGTTCTTGTGTTCCTTCTTGCTCAGGGCCTCGATAATGTTCTTGTTCGTCAGCGACTCATGTGGTTCATTGTACTCCGTGTACTTCAACAGCACTTTGTCCATGTCCGTCGAGGCGTACTAAAATTAGGAATACTTTAGACCCTTGGCCCTTCCTATCGTAAAAAATCCCCATCGGCTAATCCAAGGGTCACCAGGCTCTATTCTTAGCATTTAGCTGAATAAACCCCCAAACCCTTCCTTACTGACCACTCATTCCAAAATTTCAATCCCATACTCATCAACCATCACACCCGGCTCCACATTCCGAACATGAGGAAGAGAAATTTTCGTGGAAACCTGGCCATGCTTTACATATAATTCAAAATTCAAATGAAAGGATATAGACTACTAATATAATGAGTTAATATAAGGGTTCCAATGAAGAGGTAATTCTTCTCCCCACAGTACTACGCTTCCATGCTGCTTTCCCAGGAAATGAATATGACGAAGGAAGACGATATGACATTTACAAAAACTACGTCGCTTCCCTATTCCTTCTCATAAAATGAAAAGTCTTCTTCTCTCTTTCATGAATGCGTGTGTTGGGAAGTTCCTTTTGCGCCAGGCGTGAAGAGTATTCCTCCACCGAAAGAGACAGGAATAGGAAATGAAGAACCAAAAGGAATGTCTGGTTCGAGCCGAGAAAAGTGTATGAAAGAATGCCCGTGTTCCTCAGTCTCTCATCCATGGAATGAGTGGACCAACTCCCCCCCGGAACAACCCGAAAATCCCAAAATCGAATAAGTAAAATCCAAACTCACCTGATACAATTTGTTAGACGAGGAAAAGATGATGAGTGCAATCTCACAATCGCAGAGGACACTCAGCTCGTAAGCCTTCTTCATCACCCCAAACTTCCGTTTGTTGAAAGTGACCTGAAAAATTCGGATTTATTAATATTAGAGAAGGAAAGTTGGGGAAGTTGAAGGAGGAAATGAAAGGTTTGTTTTTACCTGCCGGTTCCGCTCGTCGGTGATGCGGGAAATCTGGATTTTCTTCCGTCCCATGGTTGATCCTTCACCTCACCTTGCCTCCTTCCTGTAAGAGAGAACGTATTGAGGGCGATCGATTAATTCCCCGGCTCCGCACACCTTTGGCCTTGGTTGCCATGGGTGATCTTAAGGTGAGCGGAGTGAGTGGAGGGAGACTTGACGTCACCCGCCTGGGCTACCCGCACCCGCCTTCCCCTCCCCCCCAACTCCTTTAATTATTCCCTTATACCTCGATTATTAATATTCCGCCGCTGCCCCGAAGTTTCAAAAATAGAGCAACTCCCAAAAATAGGCTCGGGTATTTATAGAAGCCGAATGCAAACTGAACTTCTTCGGGGTTTTCTCTCCCGTTTCTCTCACGTAGGTGGAACGGAGGAGCTGCGCATGGGCTCGGGCCTTCAAGGGCTACCCTCCTCCGCCTCCCTCCTCGGCGGTTCCCCCAAGGGTTCTCACCGGCACTCTCACCTGGGCGGCCGACCGCCCCCAAGGGACTCGGAACACATGTGAGAATCCCCGAGAACTCGAACCAACCCTCTCTCTCCTTAACCCATCCCCATCATTCCCACAACATCTTTGGCTTCCATCACATGCCACTTCCCCCAAGACCCTCCCTGGCTGGACGGGAGTCGGAGAGACCCGCGGAGGAGACCAACTCAGCTCATCACCATCCCCCTGGCCTGAACAGGAAGCGTGCCAAATGTGGCACGTGCCAACAGATGTGGTTATTTTAAGACGACGGGGAGAATCCCCGGGTAAAACTCTCCCTCACTTCACACAGTCCTCCACATCTCCACATGGTTAAGAGACCAGACATGATAGCCAAATGGATGATTATCCCCTCAAACTATTTACATGGAGGAGTCGGCAAGGAGTCGTGGAGTCAAAGTGAGAAAGAGACTTCCCTATCTGGCTCCTTCATCCACACGCTCCCCTCCGAATCACTCAAGAAAGGACTCACTTCCTCTCTTCCAGCCCGTACAATATGTCAAAGATGTCAATGTGGCTGGAGCTACGCATAATGGTGTCTGCTCATCCACACGGCCTTCTCCCTCATCTCCATTTATTCCCACAAAGACATGTCAAGGAGGCTTTGAACCCTCAATAAATATTCCTCACAATCCATAGGATCATTCCACTTCACAAAAATAATACGAGTTCAACAGGGGAAATAGTCAAAATAAGTACTTGTACGAGTTTAAATCCTATACTAATACATACACATACTATTTATTTAGGTATACTAATTCATTGTATATTATGTAATTGTTGCATTCGTGTGTATTTTCTTATAATTAAACATTTATCTAAAGGTAGCGCTATGTTATAATAATAATACTATTTACGTATAACTACTATAATTAACCTATTCAGCTGTAATGAATGAATTGAATAATTGTAAATGATATTGTTTTCTAAAACATAACCGGTGTAATGTAATGGGTAAACTAATTACACAACTAAAAGTAAATGTTAGAATTAGGAGAAATACTATAAATAATAAATAGAGCTTTGTAAACAATCGATTTTATGTAATGATTTAAATAAACTCGTATAAGAATTAATTCATTGAATAAAGTCTGGATTGATTCTTTGACCAATTGTGAATTCCCATGATATGATGCATTTGATGAGTCATGCCGCATGAATATAATTTGAAAAAATAAATGATTTTTACCTTAATAAAGCCAGTGGAGGAATTTCCAAAAATATTAAATATTCCGACGGCCCAAAAGATGAAAATAAAGACGACAAGGAGTGAAACTGGAGAATGAAAAATGAAATTAAAAGTTGAGATTTGATTCGCCGGGATTAAATGGAGGATCCACCATTAAGATAAGGAGGAAGTTCTCCGTGTGTGTGTGAATTACAAAGGGCTTGTCAGTGAGTCAGAATGACATGAACTCAAAAAATGAGATTTGGTGTGGTTTGGTTTGAGGGGGAAAATACCTTGGGCCGTGGACCTTTGATTTGGCGGAGCTCTCAGCCGCTCCTCCGATCACGGGATATCAGGAAGGAGAACTGGCTGGAGAAAATAGAATATTCCAGGAGAGGAGTCCAAGCACATGGAGAACAACTCCACTGAAAAATTCCTCCAAAGACCGTTGAACTTCGCCAAGGCATAAGAAGCATGAGAAAAAAAGTTGACCCCTTTGGGCTAAATGAAACTCGTTTTCGGCTCGCAAAAAAAGCTATATTCTGGCCATGTTTTTGTTGTCTTTTCTCATTTTTTGCCACCTGATTTAATTTCAATAATTCGCCATCAAACACTCGGGGGCGAGGAGGGAAAAGATAGTCGGGGGCGGCGGCCGCCGAAATCCCCACAATTCCCCAAAATCCTCAATTCGGAGGAGCAATTGGAAAAGATTCAAATTGGTTCCTGGAGGCTCCTTTGAATATCCTCGATGGGGTTTGGTGATCCTCAGCTTTTTGGATATAAGTCATATAAGTACATATGGCCAACTACGCCTACATAGCCCTTCTTGGGTCCACCATATATCGGACATATATCCTCTCTGGTTCCTCTGGAAGAAACTCGTCATGGAAGTGCATAGAGAAGAAGGAGGAAATCAGGTATTTTTCCTGTTCTCCGATTCTCAAATCATTGAAATGCAAAGAATTCCTCTGCGGATACGGAAGGATTCTCAGGGAGAGTTCTCTGCCGAGTGATTGAATTGATAAACCCATTACCCACTTTACTCTATCCCTTCCTCTCCCACTACTCCACTCACTTCAATTTGACATCAGGATCGATCACAAACTGCACGACTCAAGAATCAATACATTTTATCTAACCAGGAAAACTTACAATATTATTAAACAATGAATATTCACACACCATCCATATCAGACTATGCTTAATAATCTATACTTAAGTTCAACTCCTATTATTTCAATGACCAATTTCGGTCAAATATTACCTACTATATAGGATTAGTGTTGTATTATTAAAACATTTTTCCTATATTCCATAACGCTTCATACTCCCTTTTCCCTTAACTATTTTTCTCAACTCCCTCAATTCAACTCAACTTGAGCTTAATTTGATGAAATAAGTTCAAGTTCAAGTTTACACGAATCCCAAATTCCCTATTTTAAAATTTAAATACCGCTCATTTCCTTTGGCCTCCACTCACAGTCCAATTTGGAAACGACAAGGAGATTAAACACACTGGGACACTGGGAAATGACAACCGCAATCATTTATTTACAAACAATTTCTATTTATGCCCTTTTATGTATGCTTTTGATGGCTTTTTCATTTTTAATCAACTTTATGCTTGGATTTCTACGCTACAATTGTCCTTATAACTTTTACCCCATTCATTTTAAATGCAGAGTAAATATAAAAAAGTTATTTATTCACAATTTAACATTCTTCAACAGACTTAAACTCATCAATATTACTGGTATTATTAAATGGAAATGATACTTGTGGACATATCTTAAACTTAATTGCGCCATTGATAACATTTCTTTTGTTGAAGCCCTTTATCATTAATTGGCGTCCATATAAAAATTAAGTACATTGGAGAGAACCATTCATTAATACTCAATAACGCTAAGTATGGATAATTGGTTGAGGAAACAACTCTTAAAAGATAGGGAAGTTAAATTAATTGTCAAGACCTCAAAAGGAGTAAATAGAGGTCTTGTCGTTGATGGGACGAGTGGGAGGGAAATATATAGAGAAGCATTAGCAAATTATACTTTATTTTCTCTCAATTACTAAAACGTATTTTACCTTGTTAATCAGCAAGCTTCTCCAACAAGCCAACAACTGAATATTATTTCACAGACAGCTTAATTGGGAAAAGGAATAGTATTGATTTCACAGAACGATCGAAGTAAGTTGATTAGGTAAAGGGAATAGTTTTAGAGCCTAATAGCTGAATTGATGGCTACTTCACGACTTTACAGGGACTTGAACTGGTGTGAAGGGAAAACGACTTTTTTAACACCAAATCGAAATGAGGAAGCTTCTACTCCGAGCATTTGATTTTCTTATATTATTCCTATACCCAAAAATTAAACCTTTCCGTTCAATACGTATTAAAACGCAATATGTAAGCCATAGGACGTATTATAATCCATATGAAATGAACGCCCAACATTTGGCTCAACAATTCTCCAGCACCACAATTCTTCATGTGTTAATCTCACAGTTTATGCCATGAGTATTGTGTTTCTCGTCCAAGAGGGAAGAGATAAGAGATAGAATTTTTATATGGATGATATATTATTAATACTTATTTATGATTTCCTTTTGTTGAGAAAAGAATGACTCCTTTTGACAAATAAGATGCTCCAATAGACTACAATACAATCCATATTATGGCTCAACTCAATGGATAATAAATGGATATGGTGGGATCATCATGTATTGGACAAAGTTTTTGAGTATTCCTTTTTTAAATCTTTACATCTAACTCAAATCGCATGCATTATGCATTGAAAAATTACAAGCTTGCATTATATTTTATATACCTTTCCTTCATTTATAAAAATATATTCGAAAGATAACCCCTACGATAAATGAAATATATTTAAAATATGAAGCAATGACTTGCAAGATGATATTTATTTAATTATAATTATTAATTAGTTATCTATGATTATTAAAAAATAAATTATATAAGAAGATATATAAAATGTAAATCTAATTATAATTTTATAACGAATAAGGAATGAAAAACTGTACACATACAGGTTATAAAAATTATAAAAGTATTCTTTAGATTTTATAAACAATAAACCCGATAATAAATACTTGACTATGTTTTGAATAATAAATATAAATAATAATAATAATAACAACATTCAACGCTGTCATCAAATTCTATTCATTGAATTAGTCGACTATAAACATTCGGCATTCACGTTTCTCATGTGAAGTGAGAACATTATTATAAAATTGATTTATATTATTATTTTAACGTCCTAAATATTTTGGATTAATATTATTTTGATGCGAATAATCAAAACCGTCAACGAATATAATTTTATAATTATGAGAGTAATTCTTGTAGAGTAGAAATGTCTTTGGACCCACCTAATTTCAGGAGGTCTATGTTATGGAGAACCCCACACGATCCCGTGTTAAAGTGACATAACAAAAAAATGAATCGGACAAAACCCGCTTACCTTTCAGATAGGTGAGGTCGTGAAGTTTAATATATGTAGAGTTGATTGCCGAGAGTAGCACCCGTCTTGTTTAAGGTACGAGGATGTAGTTAAAGGTCAACCCTATTAAGCTACAATTTTTGGGTTGGGCTTCTTAAAGCAGCTTTGAATTTTCCTGCCGAGTTCCCAAATCGCGAAACCCATACGTTTCCTTCTTAAAGCCAAATTGCAACTTCCCCGAGAGTAGATTCGCCAATTGGAGTCCTTCCCTCTGGATTCGATCCCGACCCGGGCTGTTGGCCCTGAACAGGGAAATTGATTCAATGAAGTGCCTGGTCCTTGGTGTGGGGGAGATAAGGGAGATGATCCAGGTGGGCCAACTCCTCTTCCATCTAGGGATGGCGAACGAGGAGATTATTAATTGCTCATTTTTACAAGCTCCTCTTTATGAGATCTCTCCGCCCTATCCTTTTTAATAATATGCATTATGCCGCTGCTCTTAAATTGTACCGTTCATTTGATCCTTCGCTTCACCTTCATTCTTCATTTCATTATGCTTCACATTTATAAATCTCATGTATGCACATTCCAATGTATCCCGACGACATTTCCGATACTCATTATAAACATAGGTTTATAGAAATACGTGGAACACATGCGAATAATAAGACATTCATGAAATTATTAATTGTTGTATAGTCAAAAGAAGGTCTTCACATACAACGGCGCATGAAGAGCCATTAAAAGAGAATCGGCAAAATAAAAAATATTATGATCAGATTTTTTACTATGATTTATATTAGTTTTTTTAGAGATTACAGTGCATTATTATTCTGTTGTTCATTAAGCAAAAAGTTATGAGTCGTAATTATTGTCTTCAGTAGTTGCGATAAAAGAGTTGCGTTTAAACTCTTAAGTTAGTCACTAGCTCTATAATTGGTAGAAAAATTAAACTTACAAAACTTATAGTAATAATTAATAATTTATAAGTATTGAGTGATCAACAAAAGGATTTACTAAAAAATTTAAGACGTAGTAAAGTAACTGGTAACTGTGATGTTTTATGATTTGTAATAATAAAATAAAAATAAAGCTATTATAAATAAATAAAAGTTAGTTGAAACCAGCAAACTGCGCTTCAGACTGCTATTTTCCACAAATTATCAGATTGCCATTGTCAGTCTTAATTGTCTTAATGCCTGTAGATTATATTTTATTTATAATTTTTAATACAATAGCATTAAGACTAAAAAATAATTCCAACCGTTTTCTTACTTTTAATAAGTAAACAATATGCTAATAATAAATGTTTTTGTCAAGTTTTAAACTTTAAGAAGTATCAAAGACTTTGTTTATTTGATATTTGAAATAACAATATAATAATGTTGTATACATATTTTATAATATATTTTTGTAATACATGGTATAAATATAAATACTTTGTTTATAAATATATTCACCGAATATATTGGTAGTTTGGTAGTGAAGAATAGATCATGAAAAGGATATTGTTATATTTTAAAGTATGTGGAGTTTCTCGGGAGTCAGATTCCCGAGGATGTCCTTTGCAGTTGAAGGCGTAATGAGAGGTGTGAGTCCGGTGGGGGTCTGGAGATCGCTCCAGTCAAAGAGATCAGTGGAAGGCGTAATGCCCGGAGTCACAAGGGAAGCTCCCAATTCTTGACAATTGTCATTGTGGACCTGAAGGCTGTCAGGTCTCTTTGGAACTTTTCTCTTGATGATGTTATTACTCCTTCGGCAATTGGGCTCGTGAGCTTCGAGGATGAATTCGAGCTCCTCCACTTGGACATTTAATTTATTGATCTCTTCTTGTAAGTTCTTTTTCTTTAGCTCAAGACCTTCAGTTTCCTGTAAAACAAAAAAATAATGAAAACAATGCTTTAATTAATGATAACTTAAAATCTCATTTAAAATATTTCTCATTCAAAGTAAGAGTATAAGTAGAATATAAATACCCTGATTAGATATATAAATACAATGTATCAAGTCAATGTAATTTCAAAAACTTATTCTTATTATTGATAAATTAATTTTAAAAATTAATTATTGGTAAATTAATAAATTTTTTAAATAAATAACAATCTTAAGAAAATCATTGAAAAAATAAACTGACAAATATTTTAAAATGTAATTCCAAAATTAAAATAATATTCATCATAATATTCCATTGTAGAGAATTAAAATATAAAAGATGGAGTTTAATTTTGAAGAAGGCTCGAAAACATATTATTGCTCGTAAATTATTTAATAAAGATATAAAAACATTTCAATATTTGTCAAATACCTCAACAAGCAAATTCGTTTGATCGACTCGGCGTTTTCTGCATCGTGCAGCAGCCAATTTATTCCTTTCACGACGGACACGACGTCTTTCTTCTTCTTCTGGACTTAGCGATGAATCTTTCCTTGGTCTTCTTCCTCCCCCAGGTTTACGACCAACGCTGGGCTTTCTCTGTTTCTTTTCTGGAGTTGGGGCGTTGTCATCTCTTGTTGCTTCTTCCATTTCGCCTCCTTGCCAGTTCCTTGTGAGGATGGTAATTGAGGTGGGAGGATCATGTGAAGTCATATCGCTATTCTCCATTCCTTTAAATTAAATCACAGGTTAAAGGCTTTATTCTTCAAATTTAATTATAGCAATTGCGTAAACTTCTTCTCAATTTAGGTAATTCCTGGCCAGAATCTCTTTCTTTGTGAAATTATTTATAGAATCGGCTAGCTTTAAACTCTAAAATCTTAAATGAACTCACTTTACAATTATTAACTTAAAATAAAATTAATACAATTTCAATTTATTAAGATAAGTAAATCATAAAAATCTGAATAAATACAAAATATTTTAGAAAGTTTCATCTTATCCTTTTGGTTAAAAATTTTGAACATATTCCAATTAAAATCTCGATCCAATTATTCAAAAATTCCAAATAAATAAGAATTAAAATTATTGAATCTACCTTATTTTGTTCTGGTCAATTAACTAACTCACGTGGGTGTATCAATAATAACTCTTT
This sequence comes from Neelides folsomi, assembly GCA_034687125.1. Taxonomy (NCBI): domain Eukaryota; kingdom Metazoa; phylum Arthropoda; class Collembola; order Neelipleona; family Neelidae; genus Neelides; species Neelides folsomi. The sequence continues at coordinate 68,500 of JAQGBZ010000129.1, forward strand.
GACAGCCCAACGCGTAGTTTTAAAGATGACGCAATAATTGGGGTTTTGGCCCAAGCTGATTTCAAATTCGGATAAATCTAATACCTGTGACGGTTCCAATCCCGAGTTCTTGCTCAATGTGTCGAAGAGTTGTCGGAGTGAGGATGTCAGGTGAAATGAACTACAAACACGGAACAAACTAAAATTAGACTTCCGACTAGAAGATTAAAATAATTGGGTCAGGAGGGAAATGTCTTACCATTGCAGAGGGCGGACTTCTTTGCATTCTTCCTGACCAGACCAATGACTGGAGTTAGTTGATGAGATTTAAAGAGGATTGACGAGATGGACAGCGGAGAATGACCAGGAGCCACTCGAACGTAGAGAATGATTCATCAGCCCAAGGAACTCAATGTTTTTAAACCCCAACACGCGTGACGTCACGAGGATGACTCATGGAGGATTCTCGTGAATTCGAACGTTTGGCCATACACGAACATTTCACGTTCCCCTTCTTCGCCCATGACGTACTTCCCCCCCAATTATTTCCATTGGCACCTTTCCCCTCGCAATGTACAACGCTACAATATACATTTATACATGCATAAATACTTCAATTTGCTCTGTACTCCGTATACTTCAATTACCCATAATGTACTTCTGTGTATTATTGTATTTACTTCAATGTCTATCTGGCTCTTGCTCTTGTACAGATTGTTATAGTATTGGCCATTCATGAATATGTTTAATATGTCTGTAGTGTGTTAATATGTGTGTTTAATATTATAGTAAGTTCGTATTATGTTACATGTATTTGGTCAATTATTATTGTTGTGTTTATTAACCCTTTCCTACTTGTTGACTCCTGAAACTATTGATGCATAAGCGGTTATAAGAAGAGCTTTTCATCCGCTCTTCATGTTAATACATTTGTAAACAACTATGGGTTCTAAGAGCAGTTAACATTTAATGTCTCCTGATGTTACAATTACATTATTGTGCAATCCAATGGTGCACTTTATCCCTTTACCATTACGATGAATTATCCTTACATTTTTGCACGTATATCGTGGTTTTATTTTAGAGTGGAACGGCAAGGAACGTTCCCATACTCTATTTTTTAATTTAATAAAGTATATATTTTGCATTTTTAATTACACTTGTGATTACATTGATGACTGATGAGTGATGAGTTAAATGCGAGAAATAAAATGATATGTTATTATTGGTGTTTTGACTGACATTGAGTATTTTGACCGACATGTGCAAAATTACTCATTGGATTATTTATTTTGGTATAAAATTTATAAGCATTTTGGAAAAATGGGACTGAGGATCAATCAAGAACTTATTTTGGACAAATTGACAATCTCAATTTTTCCGGTCATCAATTTCTACGTTTGTTAAATAGCCATTTTGCATTTTACATGAATGAATGAACTAGTGGACTTTTAAATTTTGACCAAGTATTTGCGGAGTCATTAAATAGTTAAATCGGTAGTGGATTATGCAAATGAAGAATACAATTAGATTTATTTTTGTTATTCAATATTCAACAACATTGTTTACGATTTTTGCTATCCAATTTATTGTATGAGTCATTGTCATACGTATTTGCGTCAGCTTGGGACAGTTTGTGAAAAATAAAATTACAATATTTGATTATGAATGAATGAATGAATTAGGTGTCCTCTTCTTATCAATAAAAGAGCATTTATAGTAAACACATTAGAACTTGTTTGTAGACCATTGAGATATCCGCTTCGTTCATAAAAATTTAGCCAATTTAATCGTAATTCCGACAATTGGAGATTGCATTTAATTATCTGTCATTCATTTGAATGAAAAGGCGAGAATCTCTGAGAATGAGAGATAAATAAATTGATACAAAATATATGGCAATTTGAAATGTATGACATGCAGGGATTAGCGTAGCAAGTCAAAACTCGTATTTTTTTATTTAATTTATCGTTTTTAATTGTGTGCATTACAGTAAATTGTCTCGTAATTTTATCTTTATTTAAATAATACGATATCGGTTTGCTTAAAAAACCAAAAAGTCTCCAATCTCCTTACATGCCAAAAAGTTAATTAAATTAAACTTTGGGAAAAATTGCACTTTTGGAATTTTTTTTCTTGAATTTCACTCATATTTCGCTTAATCTCATTGTAAAAAATTCCAGAAGCAAAAGTATTACAGCAAACTTATCATTTTCTGCATTCGCGAGCATCGATTTACTTAATTTGCATATAAAATTCTAAATCTCCCTATTTTTAGACGAGTTAATTAGAATTAAAATTAATAAAAATGATTAAATCTCTATTTTCGTAACAAACTGCTAAATAACGCCATAAAATAAAAGCAAAAAGTCGTTTATTATTTTTTTTCTATTATTCATATTTGCATTTGTTAAATATGCTCCTCTTGTTCTCATTCATCATCAGTTTTATATGGAGTGCATTTATCTAGGATATAATGCTGATATTTGCAAGTAGTGTAAATTAAATCTATTGCTCCAATTTCCGTTTCTCTTTCTTAAAGGATGCAGACTGTTCCATAAACGTTCAAGGAAAGTTGCATGGCGGCATTCTTAATCCATTGCTCATCAGTGTCATCAGCTCCTCTCTTTCTCTTTTCTTCACTTCATCGCACATCATCACAACCATCCTCCTTCCAATTAACAAAGAATTCAGACATTAAGGTAGTTTTTTTCTAACAATATCGCATTCATTTTGCATCCTTGTACCTTACATTTTCCTTCAAGTTAACCATTTCGCAAAAAATAGAATATAATGGTACCTACATAAATGCATACCTAAATTGCATTAAATAGTTTTCAATTATTTTATATCTAACTTTAATGTAAAAGTAGAAATGTTTCAAATAAAGTTTGGTCAAATTGAATGAAAAATTAAATCGAATACATTTTATCGAATTATGCATTTATATTGTAAATATAAATAACATTAGTATTTATTAATGTAGAATAAAATAGTGATAATATTAATCTACTAGTAAATAAGTACAGAATATGAGAAAGTGCATTGTGGTGGAAAATAATTTAAACAGTAAGTTAAAAGCCTTTTTGGGCAATTTTAATGAGTCTTTATCTTTACACGTTGTTCTTGTCGTGTTTGTTACTAAAATTAGAGAAATACTTTGACGCGTAATTATATAAGAGTTTGTTATCAAATTGAGCCCCAAGATAATTATTAGTTTTACGTATGCGTTATGTATTTTTGATAAGTTATCAGTTATCACAAAACTTCAGACTAACCACTTGCTAAATATTTAACAATTTACAAATATATAATATTAGACCTAGATCCATATTTAAACGATCGTGAATGAATGAAATGAATATCGCGTCTACACGTTTTAAACTATTTAGAAGACAAACAAGAGTCCATTTAATAAATTAGTATTCAAGTAGTATATCTGAATGCAGTTGGATTTTTTAATTGCCATTATAATTTACTTTCAGCATAGTAAATTAGTTAGCTCTCGTATAATATTCTACTTTTGAAAATCCATCATTGCAATGTTGCATAATGCAAGTCTTTTGTACTTTTGGGATTAAACTTTATTTTACCAGTTATAACCACCTTTGATTAACTAAACATTTTTATAATATTCTTTAAACGAGTAATCTATTATTTGTTGTAGTAGTTATTTCAAACTGGACGGAATAATTTTAAATGATGCATTTAATTTTCCATTTAATCTATCTAATATACTTTTTCGTAATATATCTATAAGATCGTCTATCTAATTATAGTTATGCAATTGTTATTAATTTTTAAATGAATTATTTTGGTTCAAAGCGGCCTCTCGCTCGACCAACTGCTCCTTCACAGACCTTAAGGTCAATTTCTTCCTCAATGACTTCAAAGTCATTTTTCAGGTTTAATTTCCCACTAAAAGTTTTAATTAAGTCAGAAACGCTTTTCTTTTCCTCTTCGCTCAGTTCGTCGTCGGCGTTCTCCCGCGAACTCGTCTCTTCAGTTTCCAATGAAGGAAATGAAGCCACAGATGCCCAACGAAGATTTGTGCAATTCGTATTGTTTTCCATTATTGGATCTGGTGTTGGAGGCTTGTCCAAATGCATCTAAAATATAAAATAAGAATATTATTAACATTTAAAAATAAATGACTTTGTATATAAAGAAAACAATAATACTAAAGTATTATGTTATAATTTTTCGTTATTTTAATAAATTATTTAAAATAAATCAATTCACCTTGCTAAGCCAAAGTTGTTCTCTCGATTTACTCAAATTCTTCCTTGAGCCTGACTTGAGCATTTTCTCTAAGAGCAATTCTCTCGATTTTGTCAAATTTTCATTTATATTGTATTCTGATTTACTTGCTCTCAAAAGACTCTTTTTCCGTCCACTACTTCGTTGAGGAGAGTGACCTTATAACATTTAAACAAATTATCAATTTTTAATAATATTATGATTAGAATTGAAAGAGTAAGTAATGAATTAATGAATCATGTTATTAAAAAGATAAGAAATGCAGATCATCTCTTAAAATGTAAACAAAATCCGCATGACATAATTAAATATTTGAATCATTATGAATGCATCGAATTATTTTACTAACAGATGTGTAGCCTGTAATTATGTAATAAAATAATAATACATAATGTGTAATACAATTTGTACATAAGTTGTATATGTACCCAATATGTAATATATCAGTATTTTTAATATTATAGTAATGTAATTAATAAATACAAAACCTCTTCTTGGCTGAAAGAACCAGTCGTGAGCCAAAGCTTCTGTCGCACTTATCCTCTTCCTAAAGAAAAAAAGAGAATAGTCCTCAACTTCCAAAGAGTTGACCTTTAATTTGAGTGATAACCTCGTGTCTTTTCTAAGAAAGAGGGAGATGATTTGAATACACTCGAAGGAAACGTCATCGAAGAGCTCGGAAGGGAAGTCGACTTCTTCTTGGAGGATGTTTTTAAAAGTGAGGGGATCGGTGTCTCCTCCGAATGGAGAAAAGCCAGTAATGAGAACATAAGTGGTTATACCCGTAGACCAAAGGTCAGACTTCGTCGTCAGACGTTTAAATTGGAGAATTTCTGGAGCTGTAATATGAGAAAAATAGATTAATGACACGCATGATGAAATCAATTAAACATTAATGTTTTAGAGTATTACACAATTATTTAATTAGCGTTAGGAATTGTAATAGAAATTATGTTTAATTGTGCCTATTTTTATATTATTAATTTCAAGACAGAAAGTAAATCACTGATATAGTACTATTAAAAATATAAGAATTTAGATTCATTACCTAAAATGCATGAATATTTATATTATTTTAAATGGGGGAAAGCATTTTAAAGAACTTGATATAAGCACATAATAACTTACATTTATTTTAATGAGATCAGAAATCATAGAAAAATGATAAACTAATCAAGTTAAACTAAAAAAGCGCCATAAGAAGCATATTAAGTTAGATGATTTATTGACTATAAATCAATGAAGCAATGTTTATAGCACATTCAAGCTTTTTTAATGATTAATGATATGATATAAAATTATATTACATAACATTTTATGAGTAATTAAATAAAATGATCTAACACAAGTAGTAATTTTAGGAATAACCAACAATAAACCCATCTTATAGTTCGGTTAGCTTGAAAAGTAAAGGAAATTAGCTTAATTTTTACGTTATTTTTTCCTTGTAGTATCCTCTATATAGCATTGATGCCCTGATGAATTTGATCAGTTATTGTTTTTCATCATTATTTTAACAAGCAATTGTTTCCCAATACCGCAGTTACATTAATTCCCATTTCCGTTTTAATCAATTTCTTGACCAAATAGGAAAATGAAGCTCCTCATGATCAAACAATAACCCCCAAAGCACAGGTGAGTTCAACGTTAGGTTGTGTACATAAACGTAGGGAAGCGGATGCATGGTATTTACCGACATAGTCAGGGGTTCCAACAATTTCCCTGATTTCCGCGTCAACTTTTTTGCTTAACTCGAAATCGCAGAGCTTAATGTTGCAGTTTGGGAATTGCCCCATGAGGAGGAGGTTTTGCGGCTAAGGAAGTCAAAGAGTTCGTATTTGCTTTTCCTAATTGGTAGCTTACTTTCACGTCGAGATGAGCAATGTCTTTGCAGTGCAAATACTCCAAACCGAGCAGCAGCTGCCTCATGAACTTCTTCACGTCTTTTTCTAAAAGCACAAGGTCGGCATCTATCACCGACTGCAAATCCCCACCCGGAGCACTTTAAATAAAAATTAAAATCACCAAGTGAGGAAAAAAGTGAAGAACAGGAATTGGAATGAAGGTGTTGAAAAGGGAGGGAAGCTCACAACTCCATGATGGTAACGATATCCCCATTGTATACAAAGGCGTCGATGAACTTGATCAAATATTCGGACTTGAAGCTTGAAAGAAGTGCAATTTCATTATACGCTTCCTTCATCTTGGTGATTTTTGCAGCGTAGCTTGACCCGTTCTTGTAACAGCGACGGACCGAGGATGAGAATCCGCTACACACCAAAGGGGAATTAGGGAAAAGTTGAGACAAAGACCGTTGGTTTTCGGTCGTGGTTTTAATCTCACCTGGCAAATGCCTCATTTTCCACACGGTAAAATCGGCGGAAATCCGCCTTCCTCACCAGCCCTGGAATGAGTTCCATCGGGGTTCAATTTTTGATCTCCTCCTCTGCGAAAAGAGTCCTCAGAATGGAAAGTGAAATTGGCCTTCATCCATTGCCTTATATGGGGTGATTTGGTTTGCCTGGGAAGAACAACTTGTTCAATCTCCATTCCATTCCATGAGAGGGTGCAAAGGGTTGTTGGGATGAGGAACGCCTTGCAATCAACCCCACCCTTGTTCATCTTCGATGATGAAGCAGAAGATGAAGAGCTCGGGAACCACCCTCGAAGATTCTCCTTGCAATTCTCCCAAAGTCGCGACTCTCTCACGATCAAATGCCAAATGGAAGGAGATGACAAGGTTGAGAAAAGTCGCATGAATGAAGTGCGAATCGAAGAAGCAGTTTTGTTTACCAACTTGAAGTGAATCTCTTTTCTACTCACTTTAAAACCTACCCCACATGCCACATAAAAACCAACTCTTGATTTCCCTATCCTTTTCAACGCTTGTCCACATATGCCTTCATAGATTTGTAGCCGTAAAATATGTTTGCGACTCGGCTTTGAATCATTCAAACTCTCCATGCATTCTTTCGTCTCTTGGCGTTTTAATTTGTAGAAAAGATGTTCAATCCCCAGATCTCCCTCGTCTGATCTTTCCCTCAACATTAACAAATGAAACATGAACAAATGAACATGGAAAAAATGATAAATAAATTAGGTAAATGATTCCCTCGTGTTTTATTACTCATACAACTTATACATTAAATATACATCTGTACTTTGTATTAGCTTCGCTCTGTAGTTGGTGAATTTATGAATCTATTCCATTGATAAAGTCAACATTTAGTATTTTATACCTTGTTTAAACCTTACCTTTAAGCTCGGCCTTTGGAGATCTTGAAACCTTAATGCATCTATGTATACGGAACTTAAGGACCTTAAGAGTTAAGACCTTTAGACGTAAGGTCTGGAAGTCGGTGGTTTGAATGGTGGGGATGAAATAAGAGTGAGATTGAGAGAAAGAGTGAAACCGAAGCAGAAGCCGAAATCTGACACTTCGGAAAATTCATTCATTTCTCCTTTTGATCTCTGTTGAGTGTGAAGAGTTTGAACCTGGTTTGCATAAACCTTAAAACTCAATGCATCATACTTGAATTTGAGAAACCTGAAGGGGTCAAATTACCCTTTAACGTGTTCATTCCTATTCACAATTACCGAGAACGAAATGTTTTCATAAGCCTTCACCGCGAGACTCAACACGTTCAGCGACAAATTATGGGCGTCTGGAAGTGAGTATTACCTAAAGAATTGTTATGAATGTAATTCTAGCCGCTAGTTAGACATGGCTTTCTTAACCGATACCGAATGTCGGGATACCTGAAGATGTCTTCATTTCCCTTTCTTTCATAATGGAGGAACAAAATATTCCATTGGCACTTAAATTTACGATTATTCGAGGGAAAGTAATTCAACCGCGCTTTTCTATTACTATTATTTATGATATGAGCTTATTAGTAGGTATTAATACAAAATCAAATGGATAAGTTTACATAACAGAACAATTTATTGCAAACATATTAAATACAAAACTTTAAAATAGGTGCTTTTATTACATAATCTGTATAATCATTTATTCATAAACATATTAGTAAGTGTATACAATTAACTGTATACAATGATTACAATGTAAGGTATAAGTACAAGTCGTATAAGATAGGATATGTATAAGCATTTATTACTGTGTTACTTTTGCAAAATTAAATATTTAATAAACAAATCCAACCCAAATTATTGCATGGGTAAACTATTCATTTTGTACGCCGAAATAAAAACTTGGGAAATGGGAAGACACCATAGGGTTAGGAAAAATATTTTATAAGGTGGGTTTTGGGCATACTCTAATAATTTCCTTAAGTTTACACTAGTACTTTAATAAAAAAGGCTTAAAAGATATAGTGTGGAGACTCTTTGAAATGGATATACCAGATACCATGAAGCAGTGTCTGTTTTTTTGTACTGAAATACTACAAAAGTCTAAATTACAGATATTAAATACATGTGGTTATAGGAAAGATAGAAAGATGAACCTGAACCGTATTTTGTTATTTTTGCAATTTTACAATTTGTGCCAATTAAGGTAAACAGTAGGTTGAGAGTTTATAAGATTTATCTGAAACACGAGCTATAAGTGCAATAAGAAGCACAAAGATGTATTATTTGGTCTAATTGATTTCAGCATTGACTCATCCGATCTATCCTAATATGCTTCATTTACATTTACATTTACATTCATAACAAGTATTTAGCTTATAAATGGAAATTGATATGAATCGGATGAAATTGACAATAAAAGTAGTAAAACATGAGTAATCGGAAAACCTTTTAAAATAATCTTTCCAGCCCCATAAATCCGTCTGTCAATACAATGTGAAGAAGAGAGGAAAATATATCCAACTGATTGAAGATCGACAGATGCATTTGATCATAAAGTAAAATCAATACTGCGGAGTTGAATACTGAATAAGCATATAAAATATCCCATGAAGGCATGATGCATAAACAAAGAAATAACTTTAACCAAACACCCAAAGTCCAACAATTTTGGCCATACAATATGGCATTTATACTAATACTTTGTATTTATAATACAAGTAAATGCTATTTTGGATTTTTAAATGTTAGTGATTCGTTCCTAAACAGAAGGACGATGATTTGACGACACCTCTTTGTACACTTTTACAAAATTAAAAACGGAGGTGCAACAGTTTCTCAATGTGGAATGGACATATGATTTTGGGCATTAAAGTTATTGAACAAGGATGACTACATTATTTAGCCATTAAAATGTCTCACTCTTAAACTTTAAACATCAGAGATTGCAGAATTGAGTTTAAATGTCATTTTGATGCAAATGAAGATTGTAAGCGGAATGCATAAACAAATAAGTGCGCAAGTTTATTATTCAGCGGAGGAACAGAAGAGGTTGAGAACATTTTCCAAGACTTCTTGCATACATATATGATCTTTTGGTTCTTTTAGCCGATTTGAAAGTCAAATGAAATCCCTGAATAACATTTTTATTGAAGCCGTGAGGAAAAGGGTGTGCTTGGCTTCTTGAATCGAAGGAAACTTTGCCTCTCCCTCCGCCTCTCATTTTGGAGCTGTGGGTTGCCAAATAAGGGCAAATATAATTATTTGGAGACCCATTGATAATTTAATGCTTTTTCTATTTCTCTCCCCACTTCCCTTCTTAAGGAGATGTGAATCGAAGTGTATGGGAAGGGATTTAAATTTAATCGACCGAGGTGGAAGAGTGGCCAAGCGAGGTGTATGGGATTTAGTGTGGCTGTGTGGGGCCCTGGTTGTGTCACAGGGGCTCTGATTTCATTTTATGGTTCGATGTGTGGGGAGATAAGGGAAGGATGAATGCCGTCTGGTCGGTGACAGGGAAGCTTCGGCCGGGCGGTCGGTGTTAATTACGCCCTTAGAAATGGACATCTCAAATAGAGACATTGTTCCTGAGTTCCTAGGTTCATCTTCATGAACCCAAGGAATCTCCTCACGAAACTCATGATACTCAGGAAGGGCTGATTCAGGTTCCAGGGCTGATGCTGGCTGATGGTGAGTGCGAAGAGTGGGAGGGATTGAGGGCGATAGTCGCCACAGAGAGCGGCTTGAGTTTCAAGGCAGTGGACGGGGGCGTTTCAGTAGAGTTGGGGAGCAGCTGGCTCCTTCGAGTTGGTGGCTGGGAAGCAGTTGCGGGTGCCTCCACAGTCCCAACCCAACAGGGCGTCTGGGACGAGCCAATCCCCTGGCCCTGTGAGAAGAAAATCGGCTGCTCCCAGATTCAGAGTTCAGTTCGAGCTCTGCTACCGGAGCTCCCACGCCGACTTCTCTCTGCTCCAATGGACTTCAGAAGCAAAAGCCCCGGACTGGGCCGTCTGCTCCCGGGCAACCTCCTCACCCCGCCAGTGACCCCCACGGACCTCCAACACCTCCCGGACTTTGTCCCCAACTTCCCGCATCTCCTCATGGCGGCTTCCCTCTACTTGAACCGATTCCCGCCCCTGCTCTACTCCCTGGAAGACTTGAGGAAGATTGCGCTCCTCAACCCGCCCCAGGACCTCTCCTTCAAACGGTTCCACCACCACCAGGAAGGGCCGCCGATGGCCGGAGCTTCAGCACCTACAATCCACCCGCCGGCCCCGCCGACGGCCCGGGCATCCCGCCCCAAGAAGCAGTTCATATGCAAGTACTGCAACCGCCACTTTACTAAGAGCTACAATCTCCTCATCCATGAGAGGACCCATACGGACGAACGGCCCTACTCCTGCGATATATGTGGAAAGGCCTTCCGGAGACAGGACCACCTGAGGGACCACAGGTAACCCGCCCTTTTAAACCCTTAACTTCTTAAGTCTCCCTTTTTAAACCCTCATCTCCAGACATCTGAGGATGAAGTCCCTTAAGTGAGACGACGATTGTAAGATAAGCTTTTGTCGTGCAGGTACATCCATAGCAAGGAGAAGCCTTTCAAATGCAGCGAGTGCGGCAAGGGCTTCTGCCAGTCGAGGACGTTGGCCGTTCACAAGATCCTCCACATGGACGAGTCGCCCCACAAGTGTCCGGTGTGCTCACGGGCTTTCAACCAGCGGTCGAACCTCAAGACCCATCTCCTCACCCACACTGACCTCAAGCCCTACGAGTGCACAAGCTGCGGGAAGGTGTTCCGGAGGAACTGCGACCTCCGTCGTCATGTCCTCACCCACGACCCCAATTACGACGAGTCGGCCGAGACGGGGAGCGAGAAAAAGAAGACCTTCCTCATCAGTGACATCATGAAATAAAAGCGGCTCCTTTGTTATTTATCTATATAGTCGCACCCTCAAAGTAGAGCCGCCTTCTGATAGCTCTTTCAACTCGCCGCAGCACCCGCACTTTAACAGATAATTCCGATCAGTTGTTAAGCTCCTCATCGAGTATGGTCCTGTACATACATATTACTTATATGCAAATAAACTTTCCACAATCATGTATACTCTCACTCGGAGGCATTTCATTTCGCACTTGGCATGGACATGGAGTGGGGAATTTAAGTGGATGTAGTTAAGTACATACAGATATGTAGTTAATTGTAGTAAGTGGGGAGAGGGAGTTAGCTCATACATAGGTAGTTATATGCTGTGTAGTTATAATGGCAGTTAAGTGTGGGCTCGACGGCCCTGGGCGGGTGCGGGATTTGAGGGCGGGGAGGAAGCCTATCGTCTGCTTCATTAGCACTCTTCATGACTAATAAATTATGCATGCAAAGGCTATTGGTGGTTGGCCATAGAGTAGGTCTTGGAATCGTGGGAAAAGGTCAACGTGGGTGGAGATAATTGATGTGTCATCGCCTGAAGCCCCGTATTAGCATATTTCGTCATGCACTGCTCATTTGCGGATGCGAGGAGTCGAGCAGTGGAAGAAGGGAGGCGTGTGTCCTGGCTATCTCCTCTAATGGAAAGACGTTGTCGGCGGGGAGATAAGGGCCTCGTGTGAGGTGGGCCCGGACCGGGGAGTTATGGGCCGATGGGGCGATAGGGGATCTGGGGCGGGGGAAGGAATTCGACGACGGCCGGGAACCGTCCGCCGACCCATCGTCGGGGCCAGAGGTCAAGCAAGAACACGCGGCCAGCCCGTTTCCCACGATTTAGAAGAGCATGGCCTCTTGATCCCTCTACTTGTATGGGAAACTGCTCGGGGGAGAATTCCAACACATTCTTGAGCACGAGCTCCGTTCTGTTCGCTCTCTACCTGGTCGGGGAGGAGACGAGCTGCCTGGCCACAATGCCCCGGCCCCATTGTCCGCCGATCCGTTGGCGGGGAGAATTCAGATCACAGTTGACAGATCTTATAGGCCGCTCCCAAGGCCCAGAGAGCTCCAGACCATAAAGTCACCGAGCCATTGTGTCCACGGGGCAAAAAACGAATCGCTGTCATCGAGTTTTATTGTGTGGCCTGCCTGGACCACCCCTTAGTTTTTTTAATGCCTCGCACGTTGTCACCCCTTTTTTACCTCCGTCGGCCCTCGCCCCTGCCCACTCCTCCCTCCCGCACACACAAGAGGGTATTAATAAGAAACTGATGTGTGTCAATACGCTTGTCCAATTTACAGGTGATGGAATTTGTATACCCCCAACTATAAACCCTCCACTCTGCTTAATAACAAATCGGAGAAGAATGCTGAAGAACACTTGTTGACGACGACGCGTGCGGTTTGGAATTCCAGCCAGAGATGCAGCCGAGAGATTATGCAGGGGGGTCCCTTTTAAACATCTTCCCTTTATTATTACTACGCTCCTTTTTTACTTCTCGCCCAGCCCTTGCAGAATCCTTTTCTCACGATCCTTTTCGCGGACTTGCCAACAGTCTCGGGGCGAGAAGTGGGAAGGAGTTAGAACAAGTGGGAAGGAGCTGCGGAAAGTGGCTGAGAAAATATCATTTGCTTATTATTTCTGTGGGGTGAGAAAAAAGGCCAATTGGTTCACTTGTTTGTTTTCAGAGATAAGGAGACGGTCGAGGCGCGAGAACATCTTCAAGAGACCTCACTTTATTTACCCTCCATTTTTCACCCGTCGACCACTCCCTTTGAATGGAATACAAATTTCTCCCTTGTAATTCCCATAATCAATCTCAGATTAAACATGTCATGACAGCTCCACCACTCACTCCCAATTCCCAATTCCTCCTCCCAGTGAAATCCATCTCGGCTCATTACCATTAACATTACCCTTCCGGGCCACATTTCATGATCCAATAACCTCGCCTTTCTCTCCTGTGCCAATCCTCGCTCTCGCCAATCCCCGTTCTCTTCACCAACGGTAAAGATCCCCAAAGAAACAATAAACCATCTCGAAGAACAATTTCCCATCGGCCCAAAGACTTCTCCAACTCCTCGTCAAATCCTCTCTCTTTGAATCTCTCCTTCCAATGAGTATAAACCATCATGCCTTCACCCTCCCATTTAAGACCGTTGTTTATGTGCAAATGAAAGAGAGATCTTTTTAATCTCGCCATGGACGTTTTGCAAGGTTTGCCCATTAAAAGCAGATCCTCATCTTTACGACCCGACAATTTGTTTCTCCTCATCCCCTCATCATGAGGAAAGAGGTTAAAATTTTAATCGTTCCCCGCACTTCATAAATACATAATATTATTACATATTTTAAATGAACTCCGGGGAATGGAAGTTGATGTGAAAGGACTGAAAGGATATTAAAAAGGCGCTGAGATCTCTCAATCACTCACACCCTCGCTCTCGGAGGTTCGACGGGTGGGTAATCCAGGTTGATTCTATCGCCCCATTATCTCCCGATCCACTCCTGTATAAATAAAGACGAGGTGATAGAGAAGAAAGGGGCCGCGTGTGCGAGCAGAGAAGCTCGAGATTCCAAGGAGTGTAATTGATCCTCTGCCTGCACCCTCCGCGTTCCGCCGCCGTTTTCTATTAGACCCGACCTATTAAATTCGAGATGGCTATTGAACCCAAAGCCGCTCTCAGAAATGATGATATTATGAAAGGGAAGCCTTTTGTTTACAATCTGCTTTTTTGGAGCACCTCTTTACAGCTTCGACAAGAAACGTTTAAAGCAGTTCCCTATATGAAACATATGAACCACATGATACATTGAAACATTTAAAACACCTAGATATTGGACATGTATGTATGTGGATCTGGTGAGTAATGTGATATATATTGTACCATATTGAAGAGTATGAGAGGAATGATAGAACCATGATTGTAAATGTATTTATATGGCTTTGAAGGTGATGGGTGAAAATGATGGAAAGTGGACGGAGCGAGTGAGGAATAAACCTGTTGACAACTTTATTGATTGCCTGAGAGTTATGTGGTTTATTGGGCGTCTTGGGGGGCCATTGATGTTCTTATTACCACATCAATTTCCTCTTTATGATTTATAAATATTTGCCTCAATTTGGTAAGTGAGGGGTGACAGGAGCCGGTGTGTGCAATTGGTCGTGAGAAGGGCTCTCCACACATCTTTTCAAGAGACCGAGGGGTAAAAAGTGGTTGGGATTAATAGAAGGGCCGGCAGCCGAGGGAGGTTCATCCTCCCCGATTTGCTTTATGAGAGATGCAAAGTAAAGGTGGTTATTAACACGTTAAGGGCCACTCCAGCTCCCTGTCTCACCCCTTCCCTCTCACTCCGCCCCGGAAGAAAAATGTCAAGCTCAGAGAAAGAGAGCCCCTTTTAATCTCACGCCCCGCCTCACACTGTCACCCCGAATGAGTGTCAGAGATGTTTGAACGAGAAAGGTTTTTAATACACACAATCGAGATCAGAATATTTACAACAAAAAAAGAAATCGTCGTAGAGGTCCGCGGGCTCAGTAGAAGGAATTCGTCGGGGAAGAGTTCGGCGAGTGTTGGGACCTGAAATAAAAAACCAAAACATGAGCAACTCTGATCCGGAAGATGTGGGAAGAATGGGTTGGTATGGATTAATTGGATTAATTGGACAGACCGATGCTGTCGGAGGCCGTCCGACTTCTTGAACTGCTTCCCGCACACCTCGCACACGAAGACGTCGATGTGGGTCCGCTCGTGGATCATGAGGTTGTAGGATTTGTTGAATCGTCGCTGGCAGAATTGGCAGAACAGGTCGATCTTCGACTGGTTCCGGATGATCCGACGGCGATGGAGCCGCTCCGCCTCCGCGTCTATGATCGCGAACATGGTGAGCAGGTGAGAGATTTGATTGAGACACGAGAGCTCTTCTCCGAGACTTCTCCGAGAATGAAGATGAGGCGAGATGTTGGGACGTGGGCTCTGTCTTCGCCTCCTCACCACCCCCTTCACTAGTACCTTTGGGGATCATAGGTCTTTTGGCGAGATGGTCATAGCCGGGTCCTCACACTTCCACGAGGTCTCCCTGAGTTGGTCGGATCATTTCCGACGTGTCGAAGAGAGGGGCTCAAACGACACCGATGAGTTTTAATCTCTTGAGCTAATATTTGACTTCCTCCTTTGTCTCTCCGCCTTGAGGACAAACTTCCTGGGGCAAACATCCGAGGAGTGGTGGACCGGGGTCGGAGGAGATTAAGCTCAATTACATTAGTACATCTGCCGAGGTGTGAATCATTTAATGGAGGGACACCCAGGTTGTTTGTCACCGATCGGAGGGACGCGGAGTGGCGGGGTGCGCCGCTTCGCCCCCCACTGGAACAAACCTTAAAAATCGATTTTACCTCTCTTTGACTCCCCGCTGACTTCTTTTCTCCAAGAGAAGAAGAATTTTCACGGCGTAATTTTGAGAGTGATGACAAATGGTTTTTTACCCAAATTGTACCTTACCCAATTTGGGCCCCCGAGCCCCAAACATCATCCTTTTATTCAGTAATATGCAGACAGGTATTTCCACAAACGGCGGCGGAACTCACTTACGATTACGGCCCGAGTATGACATTAGAGAAGCCACCACCCTTTGACTCCACTTCACCTTGCCGGTAACGAGTAGAGTTAATCGCTTTGGACTCTCAGATTCTCCATTACCTCACTCTTCAAAGGACGGAAATGTCGTGTTTCCCACTCTTGTTTCAATAACTTTGCCAAACTCAAATCACTCATTGTCAGATGAGTCTCTTACAATACAATGCCTAATAGTAGTAGAGAAAGGATATGAGAGGTAATCCACACAGGTAAGGTAGTCAATAAGGTAAGGTAAGATAGTTAATGATAGCAAAGGATCTATATAGGTAAGAAGTACGTAAGAAATGAGTGGATGTGGGAAGGGTTCGAAGATTCTGTTTGAGCATGAGGAAGTGTGAGAGACTGTGTGCCGGGATGAGGTGGGGATTATGAAGGGCGAACGGAAGTGTGTTAGTTTTTGAGGGTATTTGAGAAAAAAGTAACTCCTGTGCCCTGCTGAGTCATTTAATTTAAAAAGCAGAGGAAACTGAGATTTACTCCTTTGACTTTCAGATCTTTTTTCATCATTTTGAATAATTAGGCAGGGTGGGTGTTGGCGGCCTGGAGACATGGGAAGTTGGTTATTGTGTCCTTAACCCCCGCTTTTGCCCACTGATGGGCCCATAATGGAATTAAGGAGGCAATTGGGCGGGATGGTTGGAGGCAACTGCAAAAAGGAAGATCAAAGTGAGGAAGGAATTGGCTTCATTCCCCTCTAACTCTCCCGACCCAAGGACCCGATGAGGAGCAGATGAGGAGGAGATGAGAGAACAAATTGAGTTTAGTGACAAGAGGAGAAGAAAAAGGGTCTCTCCTGAACTCAACAGGCCCCTGGGTGTCTGCCAAGTGCCCCCAAAACTTAACCTCTCTCTGTATCAAACCGAATAGGAGCTCCATAATTGTATGGCTCTGCACAGCTTGAGTTAATTGCATGTGGAGAAGAGGGAATTTTCCAGGAAAAATTCCTTCCTTGCTACCTGAGAATATTTTTTGGGATCTCTCGCACTTCTCCACCTCCCCTTCCCATATCTCCCTTCTCTGAACGTCTTCGCCCATCGCGCCCAAAGACCAAAAACTCAGACCAATCTGTGAGAGATCATCCACAGACCCCAATATTTTATTCCCAAGGTGAAAATCGTCCATAAATGAAGAGGAGTCTCCGCTGGGCAGAGGGACAAAGTAGCCAGTTCAGGTTCTCACAACTCCTAAATTGCCGAGTAAATAAATATTGTGAACTTTTACGATCTGCAACCAGTCAAATCTAATCAAGGAAACGGCCGAGCCGCCAATCTCCATCCTAATTAAACAGAACAATTACTCCGCCGCTCTTATCTTTATTATCGCACCCATCACCAGCTTCGCCTTCAATCACACGAAACTCCCATTTACGATGGCCAATTCGCAGGAAGGGGAGATGATCGCCGGATTAACAACTTCTATTCATTCCACATCATTTCCTTTACACCCTCACTGTTTGAACTGCGAATTCTTGTGAAATGGAAGATGGCCGGATGAATTTATTTTATAGGCTTTTAGGCCGCGAAGAACACGGAGGTCGTTAGCCGCCTTTCCAAAATCTGCATTTGTAAATTGGTCTTTCTGGCAGTGAGTTTTGAGTGACGGGTCTTCATTTTCCCATCAAATGATACCAAGGGTTTTCCTAATTATGAAAATTGGATGACAGACATAATATGGATTCATTTCCCAAGGCGAGCATATTGAGGCATTCTTTGCTCCCTGGGAATTCACATCCTCCAAATTCCTAAATAACTCCTCATATGAATAACTCCACATAACTCCAGACCATCTCTGGCCCACTTGGGCAATGAGGAGAAGAAAGAGTAATTAGCGTGAAGCACCCAGGGAATTCGGAGAATGAAAAATGAAAAGAATTGATTTTTGATTTATTATTTATCAGCAGAGGCTCGGGCTCGCCAACACCTGACGACTCATCTCGGGAGTAAATAGCTCTTCTCACTCTTTCTCTCCCTTATGGATGGGGTCAAGTGAGCTTGGAGGAATGTGCTGAGAAATAATTCACTGTTCCGGTACATTCGTTTAGAAAAAATGCTTGGGATTCCAATAAGTTCGAAGACAAGTGTAGTACGAGGAGATAGGGATCCCTCTCCTAATCTATTCTGCCTCGCACGCATAAATAGTGAGATACCCTTTCTTACGCTCATTACTCCACTCTCGGATGTTTAAACTCCCATTCCCCACATAAATCTCTTTCCATCATCGGGGTCTTCGGCAGGGCATGAAGCTCATGAAAAGGATAAGTACAATACAATACCTGTAGTAAGTCATAAGAGATGAGTAGTACTACTACGAGGAGTATTCTAATATTACTACGAGTGTGTTGTGGCCGGTCGGAGCGTGGCCGGGGCCGCTGCAGGAATCCTCGATAATAAATTTAATTATGCGTCCCCTGGCCTCGTGGGAAGGGAGTAATTAGGGGGCTAATGGGTGTAATGTGTCCAAATGAGGGGAAGGTATGCAGAGGTATTTACGGCTCCTCCGCACCCGAGTGTCAATTGGGATCATCATCGGAGGAATTATAGGAGACCGACAAGGGCCGGATGGCGGCCGGAGTAATTAAGTTCCGGGGAAATGGGATTACCCGAGTAATGGGAATGTTTATGAGAGAGGTCCGAGAGGGAGTTTGGGGGCAAGAAGGGTCCAGTAGCCTCTGCCGCCTCCGCCGCCACCAAATCCACTTTCACTCCCTTCCAAATAAATAGGGCTGGCGTGTCCTTGTGGGCCCAGGACCAAGGGGATCATTACTGTGATCAAGGGAGGGACGCGGTCAAAGGTTGCCTCCGTCTCTCCCCAATTTGAGGTTAACTGTCAAGGCTTAGTCGCGTCTGGAGCCGGGCTCCCACCTCCAACCCAAGCACAACTCAGAGGTGAAGTCAGGTAAGTCTCCTCCACAATCTCTGCCCCTTTGTCAAGAGGGGTGAAGGCGAGCCGGAGAATTAGGAGATGTAAACATTATGCCCAGCGTATGCCATAACTTGTCGACTCGAGAGGAAATCTCGAGTAACTTGAGGACTTTGTCTCCCCCTCTCCTTTCCATGCTAATGGCCAAAGACCAAGAATTTATTGCCGGATAATGATTCTCCTTCGCACAAAAGGAGTTCCACATAAATTGCCGCATAAATATTAACCATTGACATCTAATGAATTTACAAGAGATTACCGTCCTCCTATTCACGAAGAAGCCTTTTCTCTCCCACGACTCCCAATCAACGCCTTGCCAATAGACAAATTCCAATAAGCGCCTTTGCCAAACACCCGCAATCTTTCTTTTTAGTCTTTGGCCTCCCCAAGCCCTTCCTTCGACCCGTGAGAAACGAATACACGACATTGTGCATTTACTCATTACATTCATTCATGCCAGATTACAGATATTGTATTAGAAGGAAACCAGCAACGAATTCAGACTTTGGACGTAGATCCATATTATACATTTATCCATTGGTGAATGTATCATCGATGGGATAGTTTGAAGGAGAGAGAGAGAGTATGATAACAATAAGTTGCTCGCAGACAGATTGAGATCAGAGACGGGGCTCTGGTCTCGATTCCCATTCAGCACCCTCGCCCCGAATCTCTCAACTTCTCTAAAGAGAATTCACAGAGAGAACCTCGACAGAATCTCCACGAATCTCTCAAGAGGCTCAAGAGACGCAAATTGTAAATCATCGGTGAGAGGGGAAAGAGAAAGACGAGTTTTATTCTCATTAGAAATAAATGGGCACATTAGGCTCCTAATGTGTGTTTACATCAATTGTTCACTAATTTCCCTCCTCTGAGACTTATGAAACACGACCGTTCTCCTCGCCAAAAGAAACTCCTTCGGAATCCATAGAGGCTAATTAAAAAACATTTATTTGATTTAATTATTATTCTCCATCTTTCCCCATGCACGGTTTTATTGGAGCTCTTCGAGCCGACACGGCCTATTAGAATACTTTCTACATTCATCTTGACCATATTAAAATTGAATACATGCATAATGTTCGTGTTATTAGCGGTACTCCTTTCTGACTTTTTTTGTTCATTATCCTTCTATCTAATGGAAATTACATGATTGGAGCGCAAGGAGTATTTATTGTGATATTGTAACATGCTTATAAAAAATAATGCTTTATAATAGAACTTCAAACTGACACTTTATAAAGGCAAAACAATGTACGAGTATTTAAGTACATATTACTACAATAAGAAGTTTATGCTTAATAACGTTCGTTGTTTTTGTTCGGCGATAGGCTTCTGATGTACGTACATGAATGTCTTCAAGTCTGCATTTAAATCAGAAGAATATAGGCTCATTGGAAAGAGAGAGATTGGTGAAGAGAAAAGAGAGTACCGTATTGGTCCGTGATTTGTCCGGTGCCCGAATTATATCCGGGGGTGGGACCTGAGATTTTAAATTATATCCGGGGTCCAAAATTATACCTGGGTTAATTTTTAAAATGAGAGAAATATTTAACATTTATACGCATTCAATTGGTCTTAATTTTTATTTCCATTCAATTAATATGTCACAAAGGTTTTTTCGTGTTGAATTTAAATTAAAAGTGTTTCAATATGCTGAAACAGATATTGGAAAAGCCACTTGCAAGCATTTTAAAATAGAAGCAAGGTGAGGCTATTATTAATGATAGTAACAGTAGCCATTCTACATCTGAAGATTCAGGTTTTGATGATTAAAAGTTAGTTTTGAATGAAAACAAAAATTTCCCAAATGTCATTTCCTTAAATATTTTAAAGATATCCGGTGCCCGATTTATATCCGGGGGTCGGAGGTAATATTTTTAATTATATCCGGGGACAAAAATCGGACCAATACGGTAACCATGTCTCATCTTTGCCAGGACTCAATTGAGCATGAGGGAAGGGATCTTCTTTGTTCCTTCATCACTCCTCTTCAATGTCTAAATAACTCAACACCTTCGCTGCTTAGCATAAAATCCTATTGGGGATTTTAGTCCTCGCCGAAGATCCTCCATGATCTGTATGGTTTCTCTATGGTAAATAATGGGAGAGAAGGAGTGAAAGAAGAACAAGGAACCCGGAGCACTAAATTACATTCGTTTGGAAGGGGATTCACAACAAGTTTTATTCCCAAATCTCCATATCCATTCTCCCACCAACCATGACTCTGACTGGGAGAGTGCGGAGGGAGACATTTGAATAAAAATGGAGAATTTGGGAAGAGTCAAAAACGACACGCTGGATATTACAAGTTGAGAAATTATGGGAAATTATAGTATTTGGAAGAGAAGGAGGTGTGGTGGAACGACCCTGTTTTTCCTCTGCATCTCTTTATGTAAATCCTGGGATGAGAGGAGTGCGAAGAGGGATGGCCTTGTTTACTATGAAAATTAAGATTAAATAGGTCAATTAGCATGGGGTTTAAGGGGCAATTAAGATTAAACCGTATTAATTGAGGCTAATTTTTTTACTCAAGAATCATTTGCAAGGGTGAGATAAAACTTTCCTATGGTGCTCACACTCACACACTTACATCAAACTCTCATCAAATGTTTGCTTTTACATAGCTGCATAAAAATATAAGTATTTAAACGGCTAAAGATTCTCCTTAAGTTTCTCCTATGATTAATGTCCTTTAATTGATCTAAATATTAAAATTAAGAGTTGAAGAGCTTTGGAGTTTTCGAGGAACGTCTTTGATGGAAATGAAGAGATGTTTAAGCAGCGCCGAGTCCGCCTCCTTCCGCCTTCAAACCAAATCATTTGGAGTTGTAATGTTTACAAATTTAACACTCTCGGCTTTCAACAATGGACAACACTTCAAACTTGCTCGACCCAACTGTTAAGGTTTGCCCTTACTTCTTTCTCAATTATTGGGCGATGTGCGAAGGGAGCCGGTGACTTAATTTAATTTTTAGATAGAGACGAGAGAGGGTCGGCGAACAAGGAACAACAACGATGATGACAAGGTTAGAAAAAAATTCCTCTACGCACCAACTCAACCCTTAACATTATATAATAAAAAAAGTTATTCGCGCAGTGGACAACTCCTATTATTAACCATATATATTTATAATAATAGATATATAATTGACATATTTAATGGATATAAATATAATAATATATAAATATATATATATATATATAATATACATTATACCAGATATAATAGATAAATATTAATAGTAAATAGAATAGTTTTAATTATTCTTAACTATTTTGATCCCACTTGGTAAAACTGAGATCGTCAAAATTTGTCTAATTAGATTTATTTCGGATTGGAAAGGATCTCCGGTTCGGGTGGTCAAAGTCATGTACGCCGAAATGTCTCCAGTTTTTGGCAAATCGGAAAGCCTTTCTCATCATCTTCTCCACGACTTGCATCCTCCAGGGAACCTTTCACACTTATTTTGTCGCTGTGATCACGACGCTGGAAAAGCTGTTTTCAATACCAAGTAAAACAACGGGGAGTTTGATGGCCGCCACAGAAATTGGACAGGTGGTTATTTCTCTTTAATCAATTTAACTATTTTTCTCTCTCAAAAACTTTATTATATACATTAATCATCACCATTTTTTATTTTAAGGCTAATAATCTTAATATATAATATTCATTATTTTATTTAATTTATTAGGTTGGTTCAGCTCTTTTGCTCCCATACTACGCTGGGCAAGGCCATCGTCCAAGATGGATGGGAGTCGGAGCAGCGTTGTTTTCTCTTGCAGCCCTCCTCTGTGCTTCTCCACACATCCTCATTCCGCCCACGAATGTGATTGAAAATCAGCAGGATGAATATTGCGTCCCTGGTGCAAACATAACATGTGAAGATTCACAAACAATCGGAGGACCTCCGTACCTTCTATTTGCCATCCTCTTCTTGAGCTTACTCACGGTGGGACTGGGACAAACTGCCGTGTACACTCTCGGGATGCCTTACCTCGATGACAATGTGGCATCGCGAGACTCTCCTTTATACTTCTGTAAGTCACAGAGCTTCTCGAAGCTCGCCCACAATTTTGACCGATATATTTTCATTTATTAATTATCACAAAAGGAGGATTTGAACAAATAATTGACACCGACTTATATTTTTTCAGACGAGTCTTTTCCCCCATAATTCAACCATTTTTATTTATTTACACACCCAAAATAACACTAATAATAGGTAATTAACATTATTACTACACACACACTTTGATATGGGCATTAACCTACTACTCCTTAATTGCATATTTGGTCTTCTCGTCTATCCCTTTGTAGATGATTTGGATGATTTCTCTTTCAATTTTTATCTCAATTCTTTTTATGTTTATGGGTAGATGCTTAAAGATAAAAATATTAACTGGAAAAATGGATATTTTACTGTTTTGAAAAATAGTGGAATAATAAATATTTTGTCCTTCATTTCCAGCAATCACGATAGGAGTGAGAATCCTAGGCCCGGTGACAGGATTCATATTGGGGGCCTTGTGCACGAGGATTTACATTTATCCGACAGAGACTCCGCCACCAGATTTGAATCCAAGTAGCAAGGGCTGGTTGGGTGCTTGGTGGCTCGGAATGGTCCTCATCTCCGTCCTTCTTTTCCTCACTTCCATCGTCATTTACGCTTTCCCAAGGAAGTTGACCAAGAAAGCGACGACGAAGGGGAAGCCAACGCTCAAGAATTTCCCACAAACCTTCAAACGTCTCATAAATAACAAAATTCTTCTTTTGCGAACTTTCTCCTCCGTCTTCCATCTCTTTCCCATTTCCGGACTTTACACTTTTCTTCCCAAGTACCTTGAGTCTCAGTTTCACATGGCTGCTTACGAGAGCAATATGGTGACGGGAATTGCGGGGATTCTTGTGATGGGGATTGGGATTTTCTTTTCGGGGATCCTGATCCGGAAGTATGGGCCTACGGGGAGAACTGTCGCTGCTTGGGTTGCTGCATGTGCAGCGATATATGCCATTGGCATGTTTGTCCTAATGGGGATCGGATGCGATGATGCGCAACCAGTACTTAATAGCACCTATGGGTAAAATATTAATACTATTAATTAAATTAAGTTAAATTAGTAGTTATTTCAGAACCGATATAAAAATTATTTTAAAGCATTTATATATATTTTTAATAGATATTTCAATAAAAATTAATTATATTTTGTTTTGAAAATAATAATTTGATTTTAACCCAATTAAATGATTTTTAGGTGCAATACTACTTGTTCCTGTACAGGTGCAAATTTTTCTCCTGTTTGTGGGAAAAATGAATTTGGGAAAGAAGGAATCAACTTTTATTCTCCTTGTCATGCCGGGTGTCCGAACAAATCGGTGAGTGATTTATTTAATTAATAAATGGAATGATTATACTAAATATTATTATTATAATCAAAAATCGATTTTATATTACTAAACATGAGCATGATTATGAATTAATAAGTCTGTTTGGAAATGCTAATATTTAATGCCAATAATGCGAAACAAAGTGATGGGATATGCTTCATAATCTCCTCGTGTGTATAAATGAATTTCGTTTCATAAATTAAAATGACTTTAATGTTTAGTGTATTAGATTCTAATGTGAATGAATATTTTATTATCTAATCTAATTGAAAGGGCTTTTCAATTCATTAAACTCTTTGTTTTTGTATTTATTGATTGATGATTTGATTGAGTTGATCGCATTTGATTTACAAATATCATCTTTGGATCTTTAAAGACTTATATTGAGATTATTAAACAAGATTAAAGCAGCAGATAGCATTAAGTACAACTTACTGAGATGGCACATTTATATAAAAGAGAGACAGAGGTAGTAGAGATATTTATGACACATGGATTAACTTAATATTGACATTTGGTAGGAGAGTATGTATAAGGTAGTCTTTGCGCGGAGGAATTATGAAGTCGATGACGAAGACGATTGTTGATTCATTTTTTCTTTATTTAGTTGAAGGACTGTAGCTGTGCGGATAAGGTCGATCGAGGGTTTTGTGACTTGGACTGTCGGGCCTTTAGTCTTTATCTTGCCATCTTCATGGTCATCGTCCTCGTCCACTCGACCTCGGAGGTTGGGTCGATGCTGCTGACCCTCCGGTGTGTGGAGCCAAGAGACAAGGCCATGGCCTTAGGGTTCATTCAGTTTGCCATCGGCCTGTTTGGGAACGTCCCTTGCTCGGTGATTTATGGAGCCATCGTGGACTCGACGTGCCTTATTTGGGGCGAGGATTGTAGTGGGCGTAGGGGCCACTGTGAGCTCTATGACAGCCACCGGTTTCGGACTCTTTTCCACGGTAGGAAAAGTTTTTATTCTTCGCCCCCGCGAGTTTCCTCCTCCTCACGTTGTTTGGTTGTTTTTTGGTGTTTCAGGCACGACGGGGGCTTTGATGCTCGTCGCCTTCGCCATCGACCTCACGGTCTTCTTCCACGCCCGCGAAATCAAACTCGAGACTGACACTGAACTCCAGCCGATTTGAATAGTTCTTGTGCAATATAAATAAAAATGCTTTATTTTCATCTCCTCATGATTTCATCAATGGTGAAACCGCGTGGCACGTGTTTGGTCTTTCCACTCTCTTCAAGGCTCACCACATCGACCTCTTCCTCCTCACTGCAAGGGGCCCTTGAGCTGGCGGCCGCCACTGGGTGTGACGATTCCTCCAAGTCTCCACCGACAGTGTGAGTGAGCGTATGGCGACGGAGGTCGCAGTTCCTCCGGAACACCTTTCCACAGTTGGTGCATTCGTAGGGCTTGAGGTCAGTATGGGTGAGAAGATGGGTCTTGAGGTTCGACCGCTGGTTGAAAGCCCGTGAGCACACCGGACACTTGTGGGGCGACTCGTCCATGTGGAGGATCTTGTGAACGGCCAACGTCCTCGACTGGCAGAAGCCCTTGCCGCACTCGCTGCATTTGAAAGGCTTCTCCTTGCTATGAATGTACCTGCACGACAAAATTCCTTCTAATTAGGATTTTAAACATTAGATTTTAATATTTTTTAACCTGTATTTAATTATTATCCCAAACTATTTTTATACAAGCCAGAAAAATGTTAAGCTAGTGTACATATGGACCATGGTTTGACAACTATTAATTGATCATTATATAAATATGAATAAATGATCTTTAATTATTTTTTCAATGCATTTTCGGAATTTTCTCATGTTCCCCGGAACTGTTTCCGTTTCGGGGTTTATTAATATGCGGGTGATTTTGGTAATAAAATACCTGTGGTCACGTAGGTGGTCCTGTCTGCGGAAGGCCTTTCCGCAGATGTCGCAGGAGTAGGGTCGCTCGTCCGTGTGGGTCCTTTCGTGGATGAGGAGATTGTAGCTCTTTGTGAAGTGTCGGTTGCAGAATTTGCAGATGAACTGCTTCTTGGGGCGGGATGCTCGCTGCGTGGTGAGGGCCGTGCGGGATGCGGGGGATTGCTGGTAGAAGAAGGGGTTGAAGTAGAAGAGCTTGTCCTTGTCCATGGCTTCCGCCGTCGTGGAGGGGCGGGGAAGGACGGGCTGGAAGGCTGAGCCCGCCGGAGGGGTCTGGGGGAATACGGGGAAAAGGGCCGGGAAGGGGTGAAGGGCCCCGGGTTGGCTCAGGTCGGTCGGCATGGCGGCGGACCCGGGAGAGCGGAGGAGAGAAGTCACTACTGGAACTCCACACAGAAGCTGAACTCAGAGAAATGACTACCTGTGGTGACCTTCAAGAAGAAACCACACCTGAATTATTCAGCCGGTAGCGATGGGGTTTGTAGGGTGGCTCCTGATGAAAAAAAGCCTGAATTCTTGTTGCCAGTTGGCCGGCCCTCTTTTTGTTCCTCCCGAGGACGGAGGCTGGATTTGACAACCATACCTGCCACTGGCGATGCACCTGTTTCATCAGGGACCCAGACAGGGACCCGATCCCCTGCCCATCACTCGCCCTCTCATCCCCGCACGAAACGAGACGAATTCCAACTCTCTTTTTATTACTTATTTATAGATTCTTGAGATTCCTCCACTTAATTCCACCAGATGAACTACTTCCCCGATGGGTCCTCCTCCCAGACGAAAGGATCCTCGAAGGGCCCTTCGGTCCCCGACAAATCCTCCATTGGCTGCTCTGGATCTTCGATCGGCTCCTCTGGTTCATACTCCTCGGCTGGCTCAGATGGTCCCTCTGAACCTGTCGCTGCCGCTTCCTCAGCAGCCGCTTGCTCCTCCCCCGCTGGCTCCTCAGCTCCTTCCTCAGGAGCCGACTCGACTTTCCCCACCGACTCCTCTTCATACGCCGCTTCCTCTTCTTCTTCGTGATCGTCATGGGCGTGGTCGTGGTGGTGGTCCTCGCCCTCATCATCATGATCGTCTCCAGCTTCGTGGTCATGAAGGTCGTCCACGAAACTATGATGATTATGGTCCTCTTCTTCCCCTAATCCACCTGGAATTTTTTTAATTTCATTAGGGAGTCGTATTCTTTAATGTGGTTTTTAAGTATAGGGCTGAACGATACTCATGCCACACACAACACTACACACGTTACACGAAAAGTTTTCCTTTGTTATTTAACATTTACTCATATGCAATTTTAAAGGAATAAGTTATTATTATATACCATACATATATTATTTTGGTCTGTTGAAACATGCTAATTCTAATTGAATATGTTATATTTAATCGATGCTTTAAACGTGTTAAAAATGGGTTAAAATAATTGTCAATTGGTCAATTAAAATATAAAGATTATTACCAACACCGTGCCATATACTATACTATCTGTATTTAGGCAAAGGTAAATAGGTAGTTAACTACATAATATAAGTAGTACTTGTTTAAAATGATTTAAAAATACTTAATTAAAATAATAATGATAGATGACTAAGGTTAGTTAGGTGATTACTTGTGAAGATCATTAAAATTAACATTCGTGATTAAAATTAGTTGTCATTTACATTAATATATTGATAAAGTAAATGTTCACACTCAATGGCTTTCATTGTTGTACTTTTCTTTACCTTCTCCCATGAAATGAGCAAATTGAACAAAGACGTTTTCTGTGTCTTTTGGTGTTTCCGTTGAGATGGAACTTGTGTTGTTCTCTTGAATGAGAACAACTGTGGCGACCCCGCCAAGGATGAGGAGAAGCAGAAAGAAGATTATCTTATAAAGTACCCTGGTGTCTTTTACGTCTTCGTCAATACTTGAGTTCGAGTCGTGGGACTCTGGAAATTAATATAATTATCCTTCTAGCTAACTGCTTCAAGAATCGGTTCAATTAAAATGATTGTTTTCCTCACCCCTTCTTTGAGGGAATTCTTCCTCTTCCTCGAAATCATAGTTGGTTTGCTGCACAAAGGCGGATCTTTCTTCTTCATACTCTTCCGCTTTGAGACTCTCAATTTGAGCTAATGAAATAAAGAGAATTAAAATGAGTATTAATTATGATATTCAAAATACCCTTCTTTTTCTTCTTATTACGTCTTCTATTCACTTCAGACATTTTTATAATGCTAAAATTAGCTTTTCATCCCGGGACTCCGAGTCTCTTTCTTGGCAGGAGATCAAGGGGCTCAGATGTGCCGGGTCTCATTTTCCCCGAACGCGAGGAGAAGAAGAAGAGCAATCATCGTATTAACAGCACGCATCACAAAGGCCTTAATCCCCAACTTCGGATTCCGACACTTGCTCCTCTATACAACTATTTGAATGTCCCATCCATGTAAGATTGGGCAAACAGGATTATTATTACCCCATTCGACCTTCTTTATGGCTACGTTGTCGTAAAAGTCTCAAGAATGCGACTCCCCACTTGAAACCAACCGAACCATTTCCTTTGTTAAGCTTTTCTTAATACTACAGATACTTTTCAATTCAATTATCCTTTTAAACTGGACAGGAAGAATATCAACATGATGAGTATACAGGATATACCTTTTTCATTGAATTATTAATTGTAAGTATTGTACATTATGGTAATGTCATATGTAAATTCTCCAAATTGGATAAACTTTTCAATTAAAAACTATAATAAAAAGAAAGCAACAAGCAACTGTTTAAGCACGCTTAGTACAAGATTTAATTTGTTAAAAAATAAATAAAGATACCATCAGCGAAAAAGTTAACTGGTTTTTAAGTGTTTAAAAGTTGAACTTGACCCAATATTTAAAATAGATTATGAACAAAATGATCCATTCCTTTTGATGCGTTGACGAGTAGCACATGTGTATGAACCCTTATTGAAGATGATGTTTGGTATTGAACTCATCAAATCAACGTCAATGGAAGTATAAATAGGCTTTATAAACTAAACTTGACATTGGCCCTTTGACTCCTTTTCCTATATTAAATTATGTATTAACTCTTTTCATTACCGTTTTGATTAACTCGCTTCAATGTCAACCTTTTGTGACTTAATTCTTCCGATCAAAGAAAATTGTGTAGATCAATGGTTCAATTTAATAATTTAACCTTTTGAACGTCGATCATTTTTATATACAGAGGCTGAAAAGCGAAAAAAAACGCTTTCAAAATTTGCCGCTATGAAGATTATGCATATTAATTAACATTTTGCACAGCGTTTTTTTTCTCTTTCACCCTGTACATTACTTATTGTTAGTTTGTACCAAAATAAGTATCAAGGAAGTATTTAGCAGCTTTATATCATGAATAGATTGAGAAATGAGAACTATTTAATAATGATAGACTGGTGTAATAAAAATGTCCGTATTCAACTATATTAATATTATTTAATCGTCCAAGATGAATGAGCAGAATGGCATTGAAAATAATTTTCCATGATATTTTCCTAAGCGAATGATCCTGCCATTATGAATCTGTCTAGAATGGCCATTTGTGTTCATCCGACTCCGTCCCTAATCGACTATTGTAAGAAAACTCGTAAATCCCAACTAGCAGTGTTGGAGTAAATGATAGAACTAAATGGTAATGGAGGATTTTTGAAATGGTAAGAAGGACCCCCTGTGAACGTTGGCTCCCGACTCACAGAGAGAATAAATTATTTCCACCATCAGCTAAATGATCACGAGGTGATTTATTAGAAAAACACTGGCGCTTTAATATATTTATATAATTCATATCATCATTAAATAAGTATTTTGTCCGCACACGCAACTCTTACGATCTCACAAGCATTCACAATATATGTATACATTATTAAATTAAGTTAATAGCAGCACTAGAGGGTTTCATTGTTAGAGGAATGTCTTCTTCGCCTTTGGTCCTATGAATGACAAGAGAACAGGTAGGAAGATGAGGCCGTGAGCAGCCCCAAACAGGACGATCCCGAGGTACATTTTGAAATAGAACACTCGGAAGATCTGACTCTTCGCAAAGCCGAGGACGACGATTCCTCCGAACTTCGTGAGTGTGATTCCGCTCAAGACAGAACTTCCCATGTTCACAAGAGCGTCCCGCGCCCTGGCAATCTTCGACTTCTCTTTGGACACCGTGAAGGCGTGCACGATGTGGGTGTTGAATTCCACAGCGATACCAACAGCCTGGAAATTAATTAAACATTAATCAACAATAATTCAACATTTATCTAATAAATTCAATTCAATTAAAGTTTCATTTTAAAATAGGAATAGAAGACGTGGACTTACCATGACGAGATTTACAAGACTCACAGCGTTGAGGGAAATGTTCCAGAAGTACATCAGGCCTCCCAAATCAACAACAATCATGAGAATTGTTCCAAGAACAATAATACTTGAGTGAATGTCGAAACCCGTCAGGAGGAACGTCACAACAAAAATGGCAGCGAAACTAATCGCCATTGATCTCAATGTGTCTTCCCACATTGTCAGGTACTGTTCATAAAATACATAGAAGATACTATAAGGGTAAACTTCATGGTGCGAATCGGTTCCGTCTGAAAATAATAAAGCATCATTTTATTACAAGTTCATCGTTAATAATTAATTTCACTTCGCCCAGTTATTGGAAGTTATGAAGGTCAGAATTGAATACATATACAGAATGCATGCGTGTATTAAAAGTTCTTAACCAAACACCCAAATTAATTAAAATCAATATTAATTAAAGGAACTTACTATTTAGCTCGTCAGTAATTTCCTGTGAAAGTTTTCGGGCTTCTCTCATGGCCTCGGTGTAATCTTGACTCGATTTCAATATCGTATGATAGGTCATGAAATAACTCGAAGTCGCTTTACTAAATCCAGTTGTTTTGTTCGTCTCTGTCCTTACACCTTGTCCGTAAGCTGCATGACCTCCCTTTGGACATGTCTCCGTCGGATTATCCCTCAAGAACCATGTCAAATATTTCTCAAAGTCATTTGGAGTAAGTCGTTCGTCGTCAAGTTCAATACGGCACTTCTGGCAGAGGTTGCTAAAAGCATACATTTCAAATTTATTAATAATAAATTCAGTTATTTTCCATTGCATAAGATCACGCAAGAATAAGTAAATATTAAATGATCATATTATGAGCAATATTTATTATTAAAACTGCTTACGTGTTTTCTACATGGTTCGGACAGAAATCATGTGTAGTGACGTTATATCTACAACATTCCTCATTACCAGCCCAATCAATGAAATCATCAATCCATGAGGAAGTGGGCTTGGCAATGTAAGTCCTATTAGAGATCCGACTTGCTGAGAAGATTCTTGACACCATGGAGTTTGCATTCTCCCCCGCTCGCACCCGGTCCTGACTCGAATAATCTTCATAGTCATATCCGGTGTTTTTAATGACGAAGTAAACCGGAGGGCCCACGGACAGATAGTTGAACATTGCTCTGCATATCATAAATATTCATTTTAAAATTTGAATTACAAAGTGAAGAAAGTTATGGCCAACATCTCCAAACCATTGCCATAAACAAGGAAAACCAAATATGGACCTGAAGTAGGTGAGGACGTAGGAATCTTCTGGCATGGAGAGTTCTTGGTCAAGGCCGACATCAATCCTCGGCAGCACAGCAAAGGAAACACAGAACCATCCAAAGAAAACAATAAGAGTAATGATCCGCACAGGGTACTTGAGAAGGAACGGAGCATAAAGGCTCTTGAACATCTTGTAAAGAAGCCCTTCGCTCTGCTTCACTGCCTTTTTCTTTCCCTTAATGCTAAAAAGAATATAAGCAAATTGTTAATTTCACTCATTTTCTCTTTCATAACTCTTATTTACATCTCATATAACACAAATCTCGTAAAGCTCATAACTCATCATTTATGTGATAATCTCTATGTCTTGCTCACCAGCAAAGAATGTCAAACCGCGATTCTTCTTGTCTTGCTGTATCAATAGAAAGAAGTGCCACGAAACATGTAATTTGAAGAACAAAGTCGAAAAGAAGGGCCATTCCAGCATAGAAACTGAATGCTCGAACTGCAGGCATATCACTCAAACCGCCTATTTAATACAAAACCATCAATCATTGAGTCTTGTTTAATTTATTTAATTAACACATTGTGCACGTTGCACTCATTCTTGAATTGGTCCACTTACCAAGGAAAAAACACGTGGCATCAGTGATGGAACTCAAAAGCATGGGTGGGGCAACTTCTCCAATCACACGCCCAATGTGCTCACTATGACTTTCTTTGGGAATCTTCGGCGTTCGTTGGTAAGTTTGCACCATGATAAAAATGTTATCAACACCGACGGCCAAAACAAGGAAAGGAATAACTTCAATAATAATAAGTGTAGCGGGAACACCAAGGAATCCAAAGAGACCCACTGATGCAGCTACAGACCCCAATACAATCATGACTCCTCCAAGTCCAAGAGTCACTTTGCTGTCAATCTATATAAAAGTAAACAACGATTAAAAAGATTCCATCACAAAGGATTAGCTTTATTAAGTTTATTAGTCATGGTCATAAATCTCAAGAGAGTAAGTAATGGAGATAACATACCAAAAGTCGAGAAAATGAGTTAGCATGACCAAGAGCGACGGAAATGTAGAGCAACATGATCACGTAGGAAATGACCACAGTCGAAATTTCTCCTTCTGATTCTCGAGCCAATTCATCCTCAATGGATCGTTCAGAACTGAAGGCGACCTTCATAAAGCTCGGCTTCTTCGTCGCTACCCAATCTTGCATAAAGGCAATATAGGCCTTTTCCCATTCCATGGCCATCTGAGTGTCTTCCTTATGGTAATGATTACTCACTACGAAAGTGATGATTGCAGTCGTTGCATCTTGGTAATTCGGATCTTGTCCGATCGATTCCCCTGGACGGAGGAATCCTCCCAAAACCACAGAAGGATCAATCGGTCCACCATATTCTCCAAGACAGGAAAGATGAAGGGCAGTGGAATCTTTAGGACTTGCTGGATTTCGACTGCAGAATTTAAAATGATCCAAGTAATTGTCGACAAGTCCTGATTCATCATCTCGTGTGTGGTTGAGATGCAATGTGTCTTTGTCTCCCTGCCAATAGCCGACAACGCTGAAGATGGTGCAGTTTGTATTGTCGGGGTCAAGGGGCTTGAAGCAAATATCAGCAAGAGTCTCGTTGTGAGCACCATTGATCTGTAAAGATTTCATAATTTATTCTTCATTCATTCCCTTTGCATTGCACAAACATTGCACCAAGACTTTCAAACACAATTTTGGTAATTGCACATCAGAATGAAATTCAAAAGTTACAACTCTTCCATTGTCATTCACTATGCCATGTGAATGTAATGAAGCCATACAGATGAGTTTCAAATTATTAAAGTACGTGTAAAATCATAATGAAACTCTCATAACAATAAAGAAAAATGGGAGAGAGAACTCCCCTGTTGATCAAACGTCTTAAAGGAGGGATAAAAAGTTGTTAGCTCACATTTTTTATTTGTTCTTGTAGGTCTATCACGGCTTCAAGGAACTCCATGTTGAAAATAGGACCAAAAATTTCAATCCCTGATCCATCTGGAGTTGTGTGGTTTACTTGCTTAAGACCTTCAGCCGTAATGATAATTTGCTCCGTTCGATAAAAGGGCTCGAAGTTTCGGTCAAAATGATCCTTTTCCACTCGAGATCGAGAATTGGGGGCCGCCCAGAGTTCCACAGGGTTGGTTGTAATGTCCAAATAAAAAATTCCAGTCGACAAGGCGCAAACCATAATGATTCCAGGTACGAGACACGCGAACGGATGACGAGCACACTCTGTTCAATTATTCATTCATATTGAGCTCATTAAGAAAAAAATAGTCAGCCTGACTCATCAAAGTATTTTAATCCATTGTTACAATGCAAATATCACATCAAGGGCTATCAAGTTCCCATAAATGCGTATAAATATGACCATTTCCTTCTCATTCAATTATCCAATTATTATAGGAGGTTCCCTCATGTAAATAATGTAAATAATATGCATGCATTTTATTTTAATAAGGTTATATAAAAAGCTAATGAAGTTACTTTCTGCAATTCCACCAAAAAAGGCAGAAATGGCGTGTTCAAAGCCAGCCCCAATTCGCTGCAAACAAGTGACCTCTTCATCAGTTTCATCTGATTTGCCTGTAATCAAACAAATCATGACCCATTAATGATATACCCTTTGACCTTCCAGGTGTCAAGAACTCAAATTAAATTATATTAAAGAGCGAGTAATAATCAAATCAAGTGCGTAATGGCGTAAACCAAATTGACCGTCCAGTTGGTCAGATGAGTAAAATGTAATATACTGTGCAAACACAAAGAACAACGTGTGTTTTGATTAAGTGAAATACACAAAGTTGTAATTTACAGTTTTCGAGTAGGTCTTCTTCTTCCCGAGCCGGCCGAGCAACTTTTCCTTTAAGCCGCGTCACAGAATCAATTACATCGTCAATCGTCAATTTGTCATTTATTTTACTCTTTTGCTTTACAAGTGGTTTTAACTTTTAAGTAATTTTTGTCATTATATGAAAATATGAGCCTTTAGCTTACCGTCCACTTTGAGGAAGGCCATAAAGAGGATGAGAAGGGTGCCGAGGACGAAGGCGATCCCAGACACAACGAACATCCCTTCGACTCCAAAGATCTTCCATCCTTCATCGAGTGGAGGAAGAGGAGGAGCAGCAGGGCAACTCTCAGTACAATCGACACAACTGCACACCTTGCTCGAACCCTACCAAAATCATTTTATGATATTTACCATACAAATGGAAAAACCATCAAAATGTTTAAGATCCAAATGTTTTAGATCCAAAGATTCATAACAAAGATCAAGTTTTTAAGGAATAATTGCTATGTGCATCCTTTTTATCGACACTTGATTACCCTCAAAACCCTGCTCCTAAAATTCACGTCCTCCTCATGTTCAACTTGAGCTCATTTCATCTTTAACTTAAAGCATTTAAAGGAAGGGAGGAAAAAGAGAATTACGGCTAGTAAAAACTCCTTTGTTTACATTTGGGACCTGATGAGAGATCTTAACAAGGGCCTTTTCTCCTACACCATCTTGAAGAATAAACAGAGGAGACCAGAATGTATAAAATGTGTATATGTGTATAAAATGCACACCCCACCCGCTAAACATTCTTCTCTAATTTACCCAGAATAAAGAATGAATGGTTCGCTAAAATAGAAAATTGCTAACAATAAAATTAAACACCAGATGGTCATGTCGAGTTAAAATGATGATTATGGGGCGGTAAATAGCTTCAATGGCTCCTAGGCTCACGAGTTGAAGTTGAAGGTTGCAAATTCAAATGAATTATGCAAGTTAATTTTGGGAGCAAAAAAGAGTGTGAAGAAATGCACATTTTGAAAGGATGGTGATATTACGACTTTGGTCATTTTGAATAAATAAAAGATTGAAAAAAGATGAGACGATGAGGAGTGGGAATAATTAAATTAATTAAAGAGAAATGTGTTTGTTTTAATTCTTACCGGCAATGCTACAGAGCAGTGGAAGGTTGTGTGGTTAAATGGGATAATGCTAGTTTCACGTTCTCCCAAAGATTCACCAGCTTCGTTGAAGAAAACCGCATTGTGGGTGGCTATGTGATCGTTGATAAACCCGCTCCCATTCGAGTACCGATATCTGATGTCAAAGGGAGAGAATCCGTTCGACACGCTGCCCATGTAATCGAACCACTTCGTCGCTGTGCACCTGTAAGCTCCCCAAGGACCGCAGAGGAAATCCATTGCAGGTCCATTGGTGGAACTCATAATCACATTTTTACAAGAGTCGTACGTATCCTCAACATGAGTAAGATCGATGAACACGTCCAGCTTGTAAACCATTAGCTCATCTGCCAAAAAACACTCTTTTAAATGACATGCCTCAAGGAAGGGAGTTAAATTGCAAATAAAAAAGTTTGACTCTGACAATGAGAAAATACACATCGTATATTGCTAAATTACATCGTATTCATTAAATGACATCGTTCAACTACTGTATATAAAAAATACTACTCACAGGTAGTGTCATCAATTTAATTGGTGATTGACTCACAAGATTAATTTGGTAATTTCAAGGACTTTTATATTTTTTTAATTTATTTTTTTACCTGTAGAATTTTCATTGTGGACGATCTGTGTTGCATTGAGGAACTGGTACTGTTTCGGTGAACATGTGAGAGCACAGAACGACTGCCTGAAGTTGTAGAAACAGGCGGGACAGCGACCGATGATCGTTTGAGGAAGGGCGAGATTCGAGACGAGGTCGATGACTTGGCTCGGAGCACAGCATAATTCGTCCCCGTATTCTTTAATAAGTTCGGGACAGTAAAGTTCCAAGGTGTGCATCGAATCCTCGTCGAGTTTTCTCGGCGGAGACGTGTCGGCGCAAGGGAGTTCATGGGTCGGGTCATCGTCCCACGACCCGCATTTGTCATACATCACACATTGCCCGATTTCTTTTTCCGACTGAGCATGGCTCTGAAAAGGAAAAAAATAATCTTATCGTCTTTCATTCTCCAGAATATTTATTCTTTCACTTTAGATTATTATTATGAACTTTACCACAAAGGAAGTTCATTTACCACGAAGGAAGATAAAACAAATAAAAGTACATTATAACTACTGTATTTGTCGGTAATAATTTACATATATTCAATTATTCTTTACTTTCGACAAAAGTTAGAAATACATCCTTAATGCACCAATGATATTTATGTTGAGGAAGGGAAGTTAAAAGAAGTTTAATATTTTAATTCTATAACTTTAATATTAAAAATAGAATTATTGAATGAGGTGCATATTTATTTATATCAAACAATTTCATTCATGCGAATTCTTTCCATTTTCATGGTTTAAATCAATAATTCTTCAAGAAATCGCAAACTGCATATTTAGAATTAACCTCCAAAATGTTTCATTTAAATGCTAGGGTTGATCCATACAATCAAGGGTCAGCTCTGAGCTTAACATTGCTTAATAAATATGCACCATTTAAAGTTATATAATCAATTGATAAATATCCATAATATAATATTCATATCTCGTGCATGCTTTGATGAAAGCTAACATTTTACGTTTTAAAGAGATAATATGCAAAACTAACTCAATAATAGATATTAAATCGAAAGTGCCTATTTGATCTATTTCAGTACGTGATGAGTATAATTTCCGGTTTTTACATTTAAAATTTATTTGCCAATAAATATAAATGGCTAAATGTTATTTAAAACTAGACCTGACGAAAGCCAATAATACAATTAGAATCAACTCAATAATACAATTAGAATCGACTCAAATAAAAGTCCACTTCATTAAATAAGCTTGAATCACTACATGTCAATTAGCTTGTCGAAACCACAGAATCAAATGTGAGTTGAAATTGGCTACCGATGATAATAATACACCCAAAGTATTTAAATTGACATTTAGGTACTTTGTATTTATTTTAGTCATGCAATGTATGGGAAGCTCTGACAAACTAACTAAACTTATGATATGATGAATTGATGATAAGTTCAAAGTATTTCATATACAGATATAGTAATATAATATGTATTTCATATTTGAGGTAACTGAGCAAGTATTGTTCAAAATCCGCACTCATTCGATATGAATGGAGCAGAATAATTCCCCTCTGATAAGGAGGAATTTTAGCACAAAGTTGACTGCATGCAGCTACTGGGCCACCGGCCACTTGAATCAATCTATCGATTACGAGACCCAAGCAGGTGTAATTGTAATCTCCTCGAGCAGGTGTTGGAGGATCAAGGGGCGTTCGTTGTCACTTGTCACCCGCCTTGGGTCCAAGGAGAGCCTTAAGGAATCCCATGTAAAGATCTGTCAAGGCTGCCCCTCCACCTCCGGGACTTTCTTATTGTCGAAATTGTTATCCAATAGGATCCTGACGTCACAAACCAGTTTGGCCAATTTGCCCAACACAGTCAATTCACCTCATTTTTTGAGCATTTCATTACAAGGGTTTTAACTCCCACCAAAAGGCTTTTAATCCGATCAACTACTTTTCTCCTTCTTGGGTTTCTTCCCTGATGGAGAATAAGAAAATAAAAAAGTCGGGGAGAATAATGTCTGCAGCAATGACGTCAGCCATGGCTCCTAAATCTGCGACTCGCAAATCCTACAACTTCGTTCAAGATCCATGAAATTCATGATAAACAGACCGACGATAAATACAATCAGAATTGTTCCTAAACTCTCCACAATATTATTTGAACAATATTCGTCATATTTCAACCCATTCTAATAAATTATTCTGTAATCTTTCCATCCCCACCGCAAGAGATGACGATTTCGAGGAAATGTGATCTATTAAAGGGATGACAAATCTCCCTCACCCCCTTCCACATTCAAAGGTGGAGCTTTATAATTAAAAATCCTATTAGGTAATGGAAGAACAATGATGTGAAAGCTGAAGCTAAAGGAAAGGTAAAGGTGTCCTCAAATTCCGGCTACAACATCAGAAGGAATCGGCTCAAGGGGAAACAAGTGAGGGAGAGCGGAAAGTTTCTCTCTGGCCAAAATTAAAAATAGAGGGATGTTATTGAAGATTCGGCCAAGGCGAAGAGCTTAACCTAGCCCTAGGAAGAACCCGAAGACCGAACCACCCATACGCCCAGGTGTTCTGCTCCATCCCAACTTCTCAACAACGGGACAACCCTTAAAGCTACATTTAATTTTTAAGGAGAAATTAAAGGGCTTACCAGTTGGAAGAATACTATTAGTAAGAGGAACCTCCACGCCATTTGATCACAATATGAGGACAGGATGAAGAGGGCTAAGAAACTATTTTAAAAAATAATAATGGAGCTTGTTGGAACCACACGGCTCCCTCGTTCACTCTTCGAGGAATCCTCACGAATGAAACGGAAATGAGGAAAGATGGTTATTTTATGTACCAGTGACGTCAGACAGAGTTGCCACGTTCAAGTTCATCCACTTTTTGAACAAATCCATACACACGTCGACTCGCACACACCAACACACCTCCAATCACACTCCTTTCATCGCCTTAGAACTCCTCATCCTCAAGTAACGAGATCATTCCAATGGGCACCGTAATCAATGGCTAATAACATCATGTGTATATGTTAAATACATTTATTATCCATCTCCGTCGGAACTCGTTGAGACGTAATAGGACTGGCCAAATGATGGGAATTCTTCTAATAATTTAATTAATTCGGATGGAAAGATGAGCAATGGATTTGTCCAGAAAGATCATGAATGGCCGGCGGGATGAATTCACGAACACGGAAATGAGGAGATGAAAGAGATGAGCCGATTGAATAACCTGCCCGAAACATTATGTCATTGAGCGTCCTTGCCGCGGACGCTTCCGGCTGCCCATGGAACCAGAGGTCAACATGTCCGAGTTTGTGTGTCTCAGAATCAAAAACTCGTTTATTATTACCCAATATATAAAAAGTGTAGAAAAAAATAATAAGGGAGGGAATTCAAGGGTAGAGAAGGACAATGTTTGGAGATTGCTTCTCTTTCAAGATCTGGTAGTAGGAGTAGATGCACAGGAGGCAGTAGATCTATTAATTAAACAAACACCAAAACACATGAGAAAAACACGCCCAAGTTATGAATAATTTTATATTTACAACATTTTGAGTAATGTCATAAAGGCGGAATTGATTAAATTATTCTTATTTTCCTATTTACGTTGTAAGACATCCAGAGCCAGACGCAAAGAGTAACGAAGACGCTCTCGAGCTGGAAAGAGAAAAAAAAGGATGAGATCTGATTCCGGCTCGGACTGGCCAAGGACCAAAGAGCCAAACACCTACTCAATGCCATTTCCCTCATGTGTGTGTGTTGTGAGTTGGAGTCGAAGAGGAAGCCATTTACAACCAACACGATCCTCCCTTCTTCCTCTTCTTGCGGAAGGAAGGAAGTGAAGTCGATAACTCATCCTACGCTTCCACAACAAAGAAGCTGTTTAAAAGAAAGCTTGAGGGAGGATACGTCATGACTTCGTTGTTCTCTTAGGTCTTGAGACGTCCTCCTCGAAACCTCATTGAGCCTCATTGAGAAGTATTGTTATAATTGCCTCATCTTCACGAGCACCTCAAGACTCCTTGTCTTGGAATTAGGACTGAATAAACTTTGAATTGTAATTTTGTTATTAATTATCTTCGACTACGCTTTTGGTCATACAATCACCAATAACTCACAATACCACTGTGCAATCATAAAATCATAACTTATAACTTCCAATATTGATTCAATTGATGTCTAATGTTTGTAGCTTGGTTTAACTCGTGATGTTCGCTTTGTTAGGTTGTTACATACAGATACTTGTACAAGTACATATTAACATAAGTATTTACAAGTTAATTGATATATCCCTGGCAGGTGTTCATATCTTTTACAATTAAAGTACTATAATACGTCCTTCGCTCTGGTCTGATAATTACTCTAGATAATTTTGTGCTGTATCTGATATAATTACATGCTTACTTTTAATTCACCTGTTCAAGAGAAAATATTAATGATGGCGAGAAAATAGACAAATTATGAACTTTGAAGTCAATACTCCATCTAATCATTAAATTCATTGTTCATCTGAAATTGCGATTTATTATATAAAGCAAATATTTAAAGACTATATTAGTATAAGTATTTATTCATTATTATTTTCAATTACGTTTTAAAATTATGCATTTATAAAATATCTGACTTGAGCATGGCCTCAAAGCAAAGTTACCACAATAAAAATTACTATGCTTCAAAGTTACTACATTAAAAATTACTATACTAAAACTTTACTAAATATTCAAAAAAATTATTACTCCATACTATTAATAATCGGTTTTAAAGTTTTAGGGTTAACGCTGTCACGATATATTATGTTAAAAATTGTTTTCATTAACTTATATGCTTCATTAATTTCATTAATTATTTAACTGCAAGGGGAAAATATATTAATATTGAATTTAGTTAATATTTAATATTGAATTGAATTGAATTGCATTTGTGGTTATTTTATCAATAAAGGTAATAACTCGAGTACAATATAATAGTTAATATGAAGATTTTCCTACAACAATCCTAATTTATAGTATACAATCCAGTTACAAATAAATAAACGAAATTATTTTAAGATTAAGATAGTTTTTATAAGTATAATATAGGTATATGAGAAGAATACTTATGATAATAATTTATATTTTATAAAGGACCATTATATAATTTTTCGCACAATATCAAAATTTTTAATATTAAGGCATAGGTGCCTCAACGGCAAATATTCGTTTTGAATATATTGGTTAATCGGGTAAAGTAATAATATGAAATTTGGGGATATCTATAAGGTAAATGATACGTATTATGTTTAAAATAAAATAATCGTGGCATTTGAGCAGATGTTTGTTGTTTGAAAGAGTAATCAGGAGAGATAAATATGAAAATGTCTCTTAGGTGTGTTATCACTCGGTCCATTGAACTGATTAATTTATTGTTCCAAATAAAAGAACTACTTACATAAATATAATACTTGAAGAGAAGCGAGAATCCGTAAACGAGCTGATAGATGATGACCATGGACATGGCACAAAGCCAAGGGATGATTAATCCCCGATTCTCGATCCGAACTCCTCTAAACATCATATAACTGAAGGCGATGAAGAGGAGGAAGAAGATAATTGACAAAGCGCCAACCCATTGAGTCGCTATTAAACAAAGTCATTCGTTTTATTGGCAATTAAAAGTAAATATACTAAAAATGTGTCAATATCAAGGATCAAGATGCATTCATTTGGTGAAAAAATGTAAACAATCTAATTTTAGTAGCCCAAATTTGACTCAAAAAATACCAAAAGAGATTTCCTTATTTTGAACTTGACTATTATTCCTTGTTTTAAAATTGTAATTGAATTTTTAATCATTTAATTCCAAGTTGTAATTTCACTTGAATTAATTATTTAATGGTTTTTACTTTTACTTTCATTATTTGTAATTTGCATTATTTATGCATTTTTATTAAGCTGTCAACTTACAGTCCCTTAAGTCAGTTTCAAAATACGGCATGTAATGTTGGGACGATTCGCCTCCGTTGATGACATACGATGTATAAGCAATGATGACAATTGACATCATCTGCAAGTGAATAATATTAAAATCAATTGATTAGAATGAAGGTGAGCAGAAGGTGACAGTTGGTGGGAAGTGCATCTTACCGCAGTGTAGAAGGCGATGGTCGTGGTGGCCACCTTGACATCGTCATACCAGTAACACGGCGTCCAGAAATTTCTAAGGACGACCATTTCGAGGACGGGATTGGACGGAGGAATGTGAAGAGATTCAAAGTTAAGTCAAACCATTTGAGTTAATCAAGCAAAGGTGTGTCGGCCGGATGGAGGGATGAAGGGTGGGTTTTAGTCCTACAACAACCCTCATTGTATTTAAATCCACTCATGTTCCGGAATCAATCAACCTCGGCCCAGTTAATCACCTTCCCACTCTCCTTAATGTATAAAAGAACTCAAGAATCGCAAATTATCATCATTCATTCATCGAATTTTTTCTTTACTCCTCTCCAGGTGTTTTTATCAAATTATTTCATAAGTTTCAACGACGATTCTCAACCAGGAGTTTCTGTAATTTCTCATTTTACTCCGAACGCTTCAAAAAGAAACAAAGAGATCCTTTGGGAATTCATTTTGACATTTAATTTCTTATACATAAAGACACTATTAAAGTCATCGTCGTCACATAATGGTAGTTTAATTTTTAAGTATCTCATTTTTGACCTTTTTTACTTTTACTTTTTAATTGCATAAATTATATTATTAAAATAAATAGGTATTTTTATACTAATATACTTCCATTGTGCATATTAAATAGGTACACGAAGTGTAAATAAATGTACCTCTATTAGTGTTGAGCTTAATTGTTAAATTATACGAGAGTAGTTAATTTTAGTGAAATTCTCTTATAATAGTTGCAATATCTTCAAGCCGTTACTTTGCTAAACACGCTAGTTCCGTTTCAAGATTGTGGTTCGACAATTCCATTGACTAGACTGGAGGTTAAGCTTAATTAATTTTTTTAATCGTGTATTTATTATTTTTAAATAATATTTAATAGAATTAATTAATTGCAATACTTTAATTCAGGTTAACCCTCCATGCGATCCAGACCAATGTGTTGTAACGAGAGGAGAACCTTCTTCTCTCATTGCGGATTTTATTCCTGACAGCGTAACGGATAACTTGAGAGTTCATGTTCTCCAAATTGATCCTAATTTTCAATTTGAGACCATGCTTTGGCCCGTATGTCCAAAAAAAATTCGTATGAATTTATGAAATTTTTATTTTGAAATAGGAATTTGGTGTTTGCAACAAAACTGGCATTGTTTGTCCAACAGAGGCGAGCAGGTTCGTTGCATTTATCATATTTTCCTTTCTAATTTTTCTCTGCAACATTATCTAAAGAATTTCAATCAAACTTATAAAATGTAATTTTTTTCAATCAAGTTAGCGTATTTGTATTAGAAACTTACTATTTATATTATACGCGATATTGAC
The DNA here is from genome assembly GCA_034687125.1 of Neelides folsomi. NCBI lineage: Eukaryota > Metazoa > Arthropoda > Collembola > Neelipleona > Neelidae > Neelides > Neelides folsomi. Next base: position 112,466 of record JAQGBZ010000129.1, read on the forward strand.
ACTTTATTTTATATTCTATTTTAATTTTCTGATTTCATATACAAATTAATATTTAATATGCGCTATAACTTATAATAACTAGTATTTACTAATGTTGTGGTTTAACTTCAAACTAAAGTTATCAAAAAACCTTACGATTTTACTATATGGTGTTGTTTATCTTATTAAAATGGAACAGATTCCACAAGATGTATAAAAATCACCACATTTATCTTTTTTGTGTAAAAACTTTAATCGTGAATGGGGGCTTTACTCTATTACTTGGTATTCAATATAATTTATTTATTTTAATAATACAATTGGATTTTATTTACTGTTTTGGCCATTATCTTTTACGCAAATGGAATAAGACTATCACGTAGTAGGCATTATCTATATTTATTGTTCTAATTTCTCAATCGGTTGATATCGTGGCATGAATAGAAAAATCTACTTTTGAGTTCTTTTTATTCATCTCTCAATTTTTTTGAAACAAAGGGATGACATCAATTGCAATTTATTTTGTTTTATTGGAAAATTAGTATTTTTAGCATTCCACGAATTTTCAATTCACGAGTATCATAGTCTGGAATAACAATTTAACTTCAAAAAACATGAACATAAACAAAAGAAATGCAAAGCGAGTCAGTAACATAAAAAAAGTAATTTCAGGGCACTAATAAAATTAAGTATTAAATAAACAATGTGTAAATTGAACTCGTGTTTGGCAAATTCATAGCCGCCCACATACTTTAAAAGGACATTAACATTGTGTTAGAATGTGCAAGTCTTGATATTGACATCTTCCAGTATCATTTCTTGATTACATAAGACGATACTTTTTTTCTCACATTTTAATGAGAGTGTAAAAAATGAATTGTTCGTTAGTCGGATCATAATAATGCGAATGCAAGTTTTTATTGGTCAAAACGTTTGTGGAGGTTTCCGAGAACTTTTCTGATTAAAATAACAATATTTGTTAAGTGTATTTTACAATTAATCAAAAGTAGGAAGTGTGTGTTCGAGGAGAAATGCGTTGTAAATGCTCAACTTCCCATATTTGTACCTTTTTTACAAGATAAAATGTCTTATAAGGAAAGATTGAAGGATTATCAGTTTCTTCTCGAAGAAGGAGAATAAATGCCAATGAGAATGATGGGAAGGAGTTTAATATGTTTTAACCCTCTTAACTTCTTGAAGGACGGAGCATGCAGTCCTGAATGGCTCCTTGTCCAACGCGACACCAGCCTTCCAAAGAAAAATTAAAGTAAATTTTTAATTCTTTTCATGAGAACCAACCCATTAGCTAAAAGTAAGAATGTTCCAGCTGCTCGATATACCAACTGTTTTTAGTACTTCTAGAGTCTCATTAAATTAGTATAAATACAATGTTTATTTTACACATAGTGCTTAAATTATATTATAAATACTAATTTTATATATAAGTATAAAATGGTGTAATGGTGAAATCCTTTGTAAGTGGATCTCATATCAAATTGCATTATATTATTTTTTATTTAACTTATTGTGAGAGCATGAGAATAGGTATATGAAATGGCATATAAGAAGATGTGAACAAGGAAATTATCATTTTCTTTATAGGTAAAAGTATTCGATGATAACAAGCGACTCCTAATTTGTGCCATCGTTCCAGTCAAAGTGCAATAAAATAGAATTAAAAATTGAAATCAGCCTTTTTTGCATAATGGAGAACAAGACATGAGAGCATGATGCATATGGATGGATTGTAACCAGAATGAATTTTCCCCATTTGTCTTGGCAGTCGTGGCAGTCTGGCAGTGTTCGTGCCTGCTGAGTCTCCTGGTCATCTCACCCAATGTCTTTCCCCATCTTGTCCAACATTTTATCCAACATTGTTGAATGATTCAACAGAGGTTTTCCATCCAAGATAACTCCACAACTCTCACGACTCACAAAATGACCCTTACAATCACAATTTCTTTTTCTAATAAAAACAAGGGATTCTTGGGGATTCTCAAATAAACCATTCTTTAATTTATATTCAAGTAAACTTATTATTCAAATTGATGTAATTGTGAAACTACCCGTTTGGTCGATTATGTCATTTCTCTCATAAACTCACTCAAACTCATTATACGATTATTGGTTAACTATAATTGCTACAAGACTTTAAATAATTATTACTGGTTAAAACTAGCCAAAACATATCTTCCTATATAGATTACTTTCATCTAAAATAATTAACTTTTGTGAATATTTGAATTGTTAGAATAATGATACGAGTTTTTTTTTAAACTTTTTTGCTCTTAAGTATTTATGGTTAAGGCAGAATCAAAACAATACTAAAGTTGATGTTTGTTAGATGGTTTATTAAAGTATTTGTAAGTTATTATATTAATAAAATTTTATTTCCTCTGTGGTTGTAAAGATGTAAAAATCTGACACTCAAACAAAGTTTAACAAAGTTTCTCTCTCACTTTATATAACTTATATAATTATTCAGTTTATTCCCATTGCAGATAACTTGCAGTGATATTCAAATCCTCAGATAAAGAGAGATAAAGATAACAGGGAATGGCCCTCGGCAGATTGTTTCAATTGTCTTCCCAATTCCCTACCTGATCCCAAATTGATCATTCCTTTAGTCAGTTGGAAACTTAAAAAATTCGTGTATATCCATTTATGTATTTGAATATTGGCTATGCCTCTGTCTGGGATCTAATTATAAGTATTTGTATTGAGTTTTGTGTGCATTGTGCACATAGAAGAACCAATTTTATCTTATTCTTTCTTTGTTTTTTGATTACTTTCGTGGGGTATGAATTGGATTACATCACCAGATGAATCGAGGAGAGATTTGGAAAGATTGCCTTTACATGCAACCACGACGTTCACCCTCAATTATGCCAATCATGTGCGTCGCTCTGAGGATCCAATACATACCAATGAATACAATATGCAGAATATGCATTGAGCTTTGACATTGGCATTGAGGGTTCTTGCGTACTTGCGTATATTTTCATATATTTGGCTAATTGTTCAGAAGTGGTCCATTTCCTATTGGGCAATTGAGCGAGACCTGAAGCTCTTTACCCTTTTCGCACACACATTATCAAATAGTTATACAATTTCCACCAAATTCGCGTATCCTGCTACCACCTTGGTTCTTCGCGAAACAATAAATGGCTTTTAACATGTCAATGTTAATAGCCGATCTCGCTCCTACATGCTCAACATCCTCCCTTGGATTTAATGTGTTTAATTAATGGTTAACTACTTAGCGAGGAAAGTCATGCGGTCCAACATTCACGATCTAATGATGAACATTTATTATTTGCCAACGGATGCAGAGTGGCCGATTCCTCCATTGTATAATTGTATATTATTGTGTGTTGTGATGTACCTTGTTTGAGTTGTTTGCTCTCGAAAAGAAAAGCAGTGAATCAAATGGAGTCATTAAATCATTAAACCATCCAGACCCCAATGGATCAAATCTAAGCCTGCTGGGGCTAGATTCAAAGCAAGGGTTACTTTTTTATACCATGGGTTTAGGCTTATCTTGATTCAAAACTCAGGTATAATTAAAAAGTTACCTAATTTTCAATTAAACCCCTCAAATATACTTGGTTTGTGAATGAGCTCATTCAGAGGGGAGGTAGGTAAAAACTAAACCATGGTTTTTGAGGTTAAAACTACCCCAGCTCAGAGGCAGGGAATATGTCAGAGTAAGAACGCTTTGTGACATAGAAATTGTACCATCTCCTATTTAATAGGAATAAAATCAGTTTGGCATCATAGATTTGGATTTTGTGGATTTTAAGTTTTCAGTCTAAAAAATATAAGTTTCAAGGTCTTAAGTGCCGCAGCCTTATATGGCAGTGCCTTTTTGTGTTAGATAATGAACGAGCTATAGAATTAGAAATATCCCTTGGTTTTTTAATTCAATTTGAATAATAATAGTAGTAACAATTAAAATATTTGATTTTAGTAAAAAAAAATAGCTTTCCAACTTATTAAAAGTGCATTAGTAAACTAGTTTATTTCCGTCATCCGTCAACTTTACTACAAAAGTGAGCGGGTAAATTAAAAATACCAACATAACAAGAATCTTTCAGTGATCTAATTGACGAGAATGGTTTTTGATTAAACTGAATGACACTTTACGATATTGAGATAACATTTTAAATATAATTTTATAATAAATAAGGAATTTGGTAATTTTTATTATAAATGCCGTTTTTTAATATTTTAATTCAGTATATACAGTATATTAAAATAAATTCCGTGATGAAATTCATATAAAAATCGATATTTAAATAATTAAACAATTTGTTAATTCAGTTAATTTCAGATGTATGTTTATTTGTTTTTAGTCATTCAAATTTGAAGCTAATTAGGTAATCTGAGTATTATAAATATTGTGTGCTATGCAACAATTATTTGTCACAATTAAACTGTAATCGTATTTCTAAAAATTATTTGCGGGTATTTCAACCTGCACCGATTTTCCGAATAGAGATAGTAGTTAATTTAATAATTTTAATAATTTAGGCCTTGACACTTAATAATTTTTATTAAGGCCGTGGCATTAAATAAGATTTCTTTAGATGTATGGATTTGAGTAAAATGCTGTGTATTGTGTCTTTGCCAGTATTTCTTCGGGAATTAAGAGATAGAAGCGGAAGAAAATGAGATGCGGCATGACGCGAGTGATGATTGAGGTGGCAAGTTGGGCTTGCGTAATAGAGTAGCGTCGCCAAAAAGCCGAATGCCGCGTTGTTTTGCGGAAATTACCAATTTCACTTTTTAGGGTAACCTAAATTTTTAGGTTTAGGTTTAAAACCTCTGAATGAGGTGGTAAAAATTAGGTAACTTAAAAGTTTAAAGTAACCTAAAAAGTAACCATTGCTCAGAATACGGCCCCTGATGGTTATCTTATTCTTACTGGCATCTCTGGATGTCTCCAGCCATTTACAGATTCCCATCCAACGACATGGTTTTATGGGACAAAGATAATGAAGCCTCAAAATGAAACATTGCACCAATGAACCATAAACATTGAAAGTCATATTAACAATTAGCATAACAAACTTGCATTAGCATAAATTTATTCTTTTATCAGCCAAGAAATCATTAGGACATTTTTAAATCATGATGAATAAAAAGCGATATGAAGAATAGATAGCTTAATTTGAACAATGGGGGTAAGACAAAAACGCCTACTCGACGACGACTAGAAAAATTATGAAAACATTATCAAAATTCATAAAGCAGATTTTTTTAAAAACTTTAAATTATAATATTTATAAACCTCGTTGGATTTCTGTATATTAATTAATGGAACTAACCATTTAACTATTAAATAACTAAACATTTTACACATACAAGATTCAAGATACAAGGATAAACGTGAACAAATGTATTTTTTATCATTAATGATAAAACTGAAGGAGAAATATAAAAGGGGTAAAATATAAATTAATTTACTATATATAGTCAATGGATCTGATTTGATCATTCTCCCTCCATGAATCACTTACAGTTGGAGTGAAAAGTCGGTGTTTTTGAGTATCGTTAAAGTAGAAATTAAATTATTTATTCAGTCAATTAGTAAATATAGTATGTATGTATAAGCGTAGAACACGTTATCACAGACAGTGGCGGCGCGGAGGCGAGGGGTTTCAGATAAAAAGGGAGCCCCAGACCAGGGGGATGATGGGGAGAAGGGACGCTGCGGTGGCGGCCGGAGGCGGCAAAGGTGGGGCTGGCGGTCGCGGGGGTTCAATCGTTTCAATATTGTTGTTGTGGTTGTTGTTATCCTCCCTGAGGTCGCCCGAGCCCTCACCGGAGCCTTCAAATCCAATCAAATCCTCGTCGTCTGTTTCGTCGGAGGATATGCTGTGAGGAGAAATGGGCGAATGGCCGGATCCTGTCCACGCTTCATCAGACTGAGGCTCACCAACTTTCGGCCAGTGTTTCGCCAAGCGCTGTTAACAATTAATAAAATAATCATTAATTAATTAATGACGAGGAATAATTATATGGTTCACCTGCATAATGTTAACAAAGTTAAATCTGAAGTTGATGTTAATAAAATTATTAAAAATTGTAAACTGGAGCCATAAATTGTCCAATAAAAACTGATGAATAAAGATAAAACGTGTTATAAATTATTGGCTTTTGTGATTAAAGAGGGGAGTGCGCTAATGTGTTATTGACATTGGCCCAAATGCTCTTATTTATTTTCGGAGGCGGGGAGAGGTCTCATTATTCCTGGAAGGAGTCGTCGCTGGTAGACGGAGGGGATTAGGTAAACAGCGGGCTCCTTTTTTATGCCCATGGGATTAGATCGAGGGTGGTCTCCTGACGTCTAAATTCCCTTCTAAGTGGGTCTGGGCTTTTTTTGCTCTCACCTTCCGGATTGACTCTAGCTTGTCTTTCGCCTCGAGAACGAGACCGTTCTGCTGAACCAAATGCTTCGGGTTGTTCCGAGGAGATGACCAGCTATGCGTCGGACTTTCCCATTCGCCCTATAGAGAACAAAAGAGGTTGTGTAGGATCCTCCGAGGAGGTCGTCGGAATGAGGCACAAATTAAGAAATTCCTTCACTTACGATCTCCTCCCCATTGTAGCAGTCGGTCTCGGGCAGCCCTTCGCACTGGAAACATAGATCACTCCGATTACTACACTACCATAAACAAATTACACTACCTTAACTATTTACTACGCGTACATATAACTCCTAATATCTTGTACTTAAATATATAGTTATTTATGTTGTTCTTTCCTCACGGATCTATTTCCATGTCTTTTCTCTGGCCCACACAAGGGAAGAATCCATGTAGTGGGATTTCATGGAGTTAATTGCCATTCACCATTTAATTGCCCATCAAATCAATCAGGGATGAAAGTGGGGTTGGTATTTGTAAGCATTTAACCCATACTCCGTCCCACATCCTTTTACTACTCCCATTAACATTCCCCTGAGTACACACCGAACACACGTTCTTTGAAAAGGGAAGGAAATCGCCACATTCCTGGGCTCCTTTGAGGTTCCGGAGAATGGGCCAAGAAGAATGGGAAAGAATGGAAACCAAAGGAGGGTGTTGAGAGACTTCGGTTATGAATCTGCAATTGTGAGGGTTCCTTTGAGGCTCACTCAACTGTGTTCCTTCTATCCATCTCTCTATATCCCTCTCTTAAATATCTAGTTAATATAAGGAGTCTGAAGGTAACTACTCGGTACTTGTAAGTATGTATCTGTATGTATGTGGAGCAAAAGGGCTCTTACCGAGGAATCGATCCAAGAGAGGGGCTGCCTCCATTCATTGAGTACTCCCAGGGACCAGCCGTTCTTGCACATCCCCTAAAGGCACATTCCTTAGCACCCGACCTTCGTCCTCCGCATTCCTCTCGGGGGGCCTTACCTGCATGCTCAGCATCCGGAGCCCCGTGGCCACCGAGCTGGTCGCCTGCTTCCACGGTGACTCGAGAGCGGAGTAGAGTCCGTAGAAACAACCCCGAAGACTTTTTTGGCAAAACCCGCGGCACGGTTCGGCCGTCGAGTTGAACTGGCACGCTGCACAGGTGAAGGTTTGGACGAGCTTCAGTCGACACTCCGTCGTGCTCGTGTTCCAAATCAGAGTCGGCCAGTCGAGGGCTAACTCAGAAATGGACTTCAACGTGTCTTCATATAAGTCGCCCTCGCACTTGTCAGCTGTAATTTACGAATTAAACCCAAAGTTAAATCAGACAACCATATGAGTTTATGAATTTATGAATGTAAAACCAGAAATTAATGATGATTGGGAGTGAAACCCTAAACTAAATAGAAATAAAACCGAAACATGGTAAAATATAATTGAACTCGAAACTAAACCATAATTGAAATTTAACCCTATCTTAAACATTTATACTTATTATTATTATACTTAAACCAGAAACTCAACCACTATTTAAATTTAACGAGATTTTGTTTTATGGAGGACGGACTGAATTATTAATGTAATGAGAATCTCTTTATAATCTGAGAATATTTAATGTTATTATGTCAGAGATGAAGTTTACAAGTAATGAGTGCCATTGGAGAAAAAAACTCGTGAGAAATATGAGGAAAGTCGTAAAAACCAGAAGGGCTGCTGCTCCTACCCACTATTTACTACTATATTACTACATTACAATGTAAAATATCCAGTTTCAATAAATCATTTCCTAATCGTTGAAATAAAGTCAAAGGAGTGTGTTGTGTGTTTGAGCTCGGCTGTGTGCGCCTCCTCCTTTCAAGACCCCTATTATCATTATGCAGAAAATGAGAGAATCGGCGACGGGGAAAGTCGCTGTTCTTTTAACCTTCTTGTGCGGAGACAGACAATGAGCTATCTGAATTAACAATGCACTAACTAACTCGATATTTACTATCCACTAACAAATAAACTGTCCACTAACTAGGAATATAACCGAAGATAAATATTTTGAATGCACTGACACATGTTCCGAGCTTAATCTCAACTTGAACTTAAAAGAATGAATTTGATGAGTTTGATGATGATGAAGATCCTTTTGGATGCCGCGTGTTTGAGTAATGCTCTGTTGTGGATTCTTTGAATAAAACGTGGATAAATTGGAGAGGCGGCCGTGGAATTTGGGCAAGGGATGTGAAGTCGGGTTATCAGAGGAGGAATGCGAGCTGGGCGGCCGAGTTCCGAGCCGTGGGAAGGTACGGAGGAATGCGTCTCACCTCGAAGTTCGGCCTCGGTGGCTCGGAGCCGTTCCTCCATGCTCCGGACCTTCCCCAGGAAGGGGGCCAGGGCCCGGTTGAATCCGTAGCGTTCGAGCCCCATCCACCCGCGACAGCATTCTTGACCCTCCGAGTTCCCGAGATGACAGAAGCCTGGATGAGAGGGAATTGAGGGTCTGGCGGGGGGAAAAGGGCGGCCTACCGTCGGTTGTCACACCGACTGTGGTGAGGTTCCCGAACCTCCGCGGGACGGAACACGGGTCGGAGGATCCTTGTGAGAGGAGGAGAGAGAAGGTCAGAGTAAGTAAGGTCAGCATGGCAGTTGGGTTCTAACTGAGCTGGGAAGGATGCTGCCTGCTTCTCCGCCCACCGTTCCACATTCCACCCTGCGCCCCTACAGGTGCGATCACCCTACCCCCTGACATCCTAATCAGCCTAATCAGAGACACGTTTGACACAAAGAGAGCTTTATTGGTCAGTATACAATGCCGTCCGCGATGAACTTCTCCAGCCAGGTCGCTTGGGGGTCATGGATGGACCGGGCAGGTCTGGATCTCGAGTTGGTCGTCGGAGTGAAGGATGGGAACATCTGCGGCATGTACGTGGACATGAGGGACATGAGGGAGAATGCCGGGACGAAGAAAGAAAGGTTGACCGACCGCGGTGAGGCCTCCGAACTCCTCAGCTTCGGGGCGTGGGTGAGGTCGAGTACTGGAAATAAATAGAGAGATGAGGATTGACCCAACCGGGCGATGATCTTACCGTTCGGGGAATTCCCGGGCATCCCGAGGGCCAGGATGACGAGGGAGGCGGTGAGAGAGCAAAGGAGTGTCAGCTTCATGGCTTCGGCCGAGTAGTCTGCCGAAGATCTTCCCATCCTATTTATATAGCTTTTTTGTAGGGCAGTTCTTGGAGGAAACCGTTAGTCTATTTTTAGCATATGGGAGATCCTACTGACCTAATAGGAAGTCACCCTCGGCTCATCATCTTGTCCTTTGTCCGGCCATTCGGCGTGTTTTTTTTAATCCCAGCTTTCTTTCCTGCATTGTCATTTCTAATGGGGATAAAATGGAGCCCCTCGTTGGCACCATTCAATTCATGAGGGCTATTTGTGGAGATCCGTCTCGGAGGCTCTCAAAGCGAAGGTGAAGAGTGATTAGCGAAATATGGATTAGTGGAATGCACGGAAGGATGCGGATCTTCACACTTTTACTCCTCTTTCCCCGGTTCGACTTCCATCACTTCCATCTCACTCGCCCGAGTCGTAAAGACGTAAAAGTGGATGTGGGGAGTTATGGATAAATAATCTGCAGCTGACATAATCATCCGCTGGCCCTCTCTACTCAGGAATGACCTCATCCTCGCAATCTCCAGCAGAGCCATTCTAATTACTCACGATTAATGCGAACTCGACAATTTATTAATTGCTTGCCGACCCGCGGACCCTTCAGACTCCCTCAGACGACGATGAATATTTAAATACATTTATCCACCCCCTCATGAGCCAGCCTTATCCTTAACCAAACAAAGATCCCAAGCGTGAATGAGCACACAATGCTGATTAATAATGCATCTTTATCAGAACAACAACACCATTAAGGCTTGAGCTATCTACTCTATGCAATCGTGGGAAAGAATCTCGAATCATTCGCTATTGTCAATTCCTTATGTCAATTCTCTTATGCCAATGCTCTTCTATGCCAATGTTCTTCTATGCCAATTTCTCAATGCCAATATTTCAATGCGTATCGGTTGGGTTGTTTGGAGTGTTTGGAGTGATTCGTTTGGGAGGAAGAGACAGGGGGCTCCGAACCCGGCACTTTAATAATGGAGGCGGTTGATTGATGGACTGATGTTATGTTTAAGGTTGGCGAGATCTCATCGCCGGTCTCCGTCTCTTTTTATACCCCTCCTCTCCCTATCTATAATGAGGTGATTGGAGAAGCCCCGCACCCCTTCAATACACACCAACATCCTCCTCACTCGCCCTCCGCATTTGCATTCAATGAAGTGATCTCTGGAGTTGAATTCAAATCGCCTCTCCTTCGCAGAGGACAAATGATGGAAGGAGAACTGACGACTCTGTCGGTTCGAATTAGTACAAAAGGTATATGGTCGAAGCTCTCAGGTGAGTTCAAGAGGGTTTGGCTCCTGCAGCATGTAATAAAGCCAATATAAAGGAATGCCTTTACTTTTATGATCAATTAGTTGGAGGACGAGTCGGATGACATGGGACGAAGTGAATGGATTGGGCAAGAGCCAACTCTCGCTACTCGGACCAGATCCAGAAATTTTTTTCCCTTCTACTTACTCAAAAACAACGTCTCATCTCATCCGGATCTCTCGGAATTGGTTCTCAAGGACCTTTAACAACCACCTGTAAACATGCTTTGAATCTCGGCTCAGTTTAAATTCGCTAGATTGGTAGAAAATGTTAAGTGTTTCTACTTTCACACATGCTGGTATTAAGCCTTGCCACATAACATTACCTACTTGGATTTTACAATGTTTTGTTACTTATATAAATATGAAATATGACGACCATACATAGAGGTTTATCAGTGTTCTGAAGGAAGTAGGATCATAATGATAAAATAATTCATCGCAATTTTCCTTCCACGCTTCCATGCTGTGCCATTTTTTGTGATGAGCAAAAGAGCAAGAAGAGCTGAAATAGCTTTTAAAAGCTTAAGGTAACTTTACTTTGATATTAAAATGACTTCTTAAAGACTGATCGTGTGCTCGGCTAAAAAGCTCGTGGATCCGTGTCGAGCGTTTGACCTAGACCTAGGAAAAAGTGGCGGCCCCCGAGAGAAGCAAGAGGGCAAATCTATTCCTGACAGCCACCTTCCTTCCTAATCCGCCTCCATTTACTACTCAATTTACCTTTTCTGTTCTGGAGGAAAATATTTTGTTGAGAAGGCTGTCGAGTCCTCTCCACTCCACCATTTGTAAATAAATGGATCAATGGATGAAGAGGAACGACAAGCGACAATAGGCCCAAATCCTCCCTCAATTTGGTCAAGGAATGTGAGGGAGTGAATAGGGAGGAGATGAGACACACACGTCTTCACAATCCTTACAATGAACCTCCAACGGGGAATTTGGAGAATTTGTCAAACCACGTTCTCTTAAGTACTCGCTATAACTCCCCAGGTATACCATACATGTATCACTGTTGTAACATAATATACTGTATACAAATACTCCTCAATACTTACATCAAATAAAGTATGGTACACAGTTGTTGTAAATGAGTATATTGGATATATCGAGAAGGGATTAGGAGGTGAGAAAGAGAGAAATCCACTGGAGATTCCACAAATCTCGGCTCAGCGGCCTCATTAGAGTCATTGTCATTAAGCTCTGCCAACTACCTGCATTGCATATTGGCCAATTCGCAATTCCTATAGTGTAGATCCAATGAGGATGAACCTGTTCCAAGAGCTACTGTTTAGACTTGCCCAAGACCTTGGTTGTGTAGCAGGAGAGATGTAATTGAGAGTGAGATGCAGAAACTGCAATATAGTTAAATTAATATATTTCGAGATCCTCGCCTTGAGGAGATGCCAAAAAACTGAGACTTTTCAAACAATTTGAAGAGGAGTATTTTATTTATATACACTTTGTGTGTGTATATAAATATATAAAGAGAGTTCTGATAGCCAGATGGCTATCCCACTAAATCATTGTTAAGGTTAAGAAAATGAGGACGTAAATCCTGTGAAATCCACATTTGATAATTTGGATCCTCTTCGTGTCTCTCCTTGGAGGAGACGGACGTGGCGTGGGAGTCAAGTCGAACCGAACTTGGCCGTGGCCCCGATGATCAACCTAAGGAAGGCAAACGACCCGCTGGCATCCCACAGCTCTGTTCAACATTTTAAACATTAAAAAATAACATTTAAAAAAGTTCATCATGTCTCATCATGATCATGTGAAGATTGACGCGATTAAAGACCTTTTTCCAAAAGCAACCTTTGGCATCTCAAACGGCTCTTTTCCTTCTCTGCTCTTCCTCTTTCTTGCTCATCAACTTTCCTACTTTTATTTAATAAACTTTCCTGCTCGTCCAGGTGGCTTGGTCTTTGACCTCAATGACCTATCATAGCAATCCTCTAGTGAATAAAGAGAAAAAAGACTTTCGGTTAAATTGCATAGTAAATCGGCTGGTAAATTGCCCGAGTTTTGTCAAGTAACGGATCAAGTTTGAAGATCCCCGTGAGGGAATCCCCGTAAGGGAATGAGAGCTGGGGCGGAGGGCTCAAAGGGTTTATGAGATTTACGACCTCTGGATGGAGAGTGTAGACATCGGAGGGAAGGTTGTAGTCAATCCCTCGCCTCTGCGACCTTGAGTGCCTTCCAATTGACCATCATGACGGAGCCGATGGCTGTGAGGACGACAAAGCCGTAGCCACTCCGGACGGGGCTTTGATCCGCCGAACGGAGCCCCCACCTTCCTTCAGTTCCTTCCCACACGACGGTCCGAAACGTTCATTCAACTTAAACATACAATCAGACATTCCATGATCCCTCAATGGGTGACCCTCCCGAACTACTTTACCTTTATTTTTAGTCACCCCCAGTAAATTCTGACCCACCCTCTCCGGACTAATTGAGCTAATAGGGAAACTTCCTTAAACACATTCACTGCCTACTCTCGTATTTCTTTCGAGTCGTAAATGTCCCTTTGGAATTTCAATCCGCTCCCAATTTCCCTTCCCCTCGACATCAACTTCTAATTTGTTGAGGATTAATTGCAATTTCCAAAACCAAATTATTCTCACAACCCTCAATGGGGATGGGCAAACGTGTTGAATGATATCTCGTGAACGGTATTTCAAAATCATTTGATAAAATTGATTTATAAATTGAAGATTCAATTCATTATAAGATCGATGTGTTAAAATTATTATATCAGGGTGTGAACATTTTATCTTATATTGGAGCATTCTTAAATCTTACCTTATTTTGGACAAATCCAAAAGGTAAAACATCCCTTTGGCTCAAAGTCCCAAACGAACTATTCCAGAAATAATTGAATTGGCCCGAGGGAAATTTGGCCTCAAAGAACTTTCTTTTCTCTATTTTCATTATTTTACCTGTAAGTTTTGAAACGTTGAGCAGACCCTCAATATCCGCCCCTAGATATTCATTGGGTATTGGACCTTACTATTATTCAACTTCACCTTTCCACATCTTATAAACAATGGGTTTATAAGCATGTTCCTTCGACACAATGGTGGCTCTTAAGATTTACTCCCTTTTATTAAGGTACCGTAACTAATCGCAAGCTTAATAATCGTCTAGGGCTTGTCACATACGTAACTGTATTGTAACAATCGATTTAACACTTGACCAACTAAAACATACACCTTGAGCGTTAAGCTAAAGGGTTTATCCCTCATTTTCAATTACCTGTATAAGCAAAGGAACCAAATATTATTTGTTGTACCTCTCAGGCGAGCGCGGCCTCACATGAAGAACATTCCTTCCAATATTAATTTTGTACAATAGAGACAATAAGACAAAACTAAATTACGTAAAAAGGAATTTATATACACAAAAAATGTACAATTTTAACGAACATAAGTATAAACTATACATACTCTATATGAAGTTATTAACAATGGAGGATGCAAGAAAGTGCAAAGATGAAAGGAAAAATACTTTCTGATACGTATAGTTAAAAGTATAAAAACCGAATTAACTATAATATTATTTATAAACTATTGAATGCCGATAGTGCTGATACATAGATTGATTCGAATTCTTCGAGTTTGTCTCTTGTAGTAAGAGAATAATAAATAATGTTTCTAAATGTAAATAAAACAAAGACAATAACATTACATAAGAAAATTAAATAAATGTGTAGAGTAGACATTGAAATTTTTGAAGTAATACTTATATTTTCATATAATAGAAATTTATTTATTATTCGTTAAGGCATCTGATAAAAACTGCATGGCGTTTTCGAGCCCTTCCCCTTTAATTGCTGATGTTTTAAAAATTTGGAATGTCCGGTTCCTGAAATTTTATTATTAGTTATGGATGGCATATTACTATTACACTACTTATATTATGGTTTAAGTAAGCTAAAAAATTCAATACTATTCAATGTTTGTTCAGTTGTTTAACCTTAATTCGTCTAATCCCAGTGCTTTGTGAATTTCAGGAACAGACATTGCCCCTAAAAGAAATAAAGGTATAAAGTATAAAACATAATTAAAGATAATAATAATTATAAGACGAAAACTAACAGGCTTGAAAATTGTAATTATACATAATTAAAAAAATTGTTATGCATAAAGAAAAAAATTAGGCTAATTTTTTAAAAATGAATGAAATGTCACTACCTTCCATGTCTTGCTTATTCGCCAAAACGACTAAGATGGCATTTCTCAGTTCATCTTCCTAAATAAATACATATTTAATGAATTAGACACATGATGAAGGCAGTGTAGTGATTACATAATTTAATAATAGTTAATTAACTAGTATTTGTATTAGTGGGTTTAAAATTAATTTTATATTTTACTTGTAGATAATATATATAGTTCTTCATTTTCAAATAGATGGATAATAATTTAACTAAATAGTTAATTTAACATTATTCGATTGTTAATATGTCACTAAATATGAGTGTAAACTTGAAAGGTAAACTATTAGGTAAATTACTTGAAGCATTTGAACAAGTTCTGATTTAGAAACCGCAATACGGTCCCGATCTGCTGAGTCAACCACATAAAGAATAGCATCGGTATTAGCGTAGTAACATCTCCAATAAGGTCGTATTGATGTTTGCCCTCCAAGGTCCCAAACTTGAAATGTCAAATTCTTGTACGTCACTTGCTCCACATTGAACCCAATGGTAGGAATCGTGGAACTATTCATTTTAAAAAATCATTACCCAATATTTATAAAATAAAATGTTTTTTTTAAAATGACAACTTACACAACTTCGCCAACTTGCAGTCTGCAATAAATAAGATAAAAGGATTATTCAATAATTTAATTCTCGGCATATTTGACAGTTCTATTTGACCCGATTTTCCTCATTCACACAATTTGATTTTACCTGTAAAGAATGGTCGTTTTTCCAGCTCCATCAAGGCCCAGAATTAAAATCCTCATTTCCCTCCCCCCTATGACGCTTTTTAAATAGGAGAATAGGCCACCTGAAATATAAAAAAACGTAACATATTTTGAAAATTAATTGAAAGTTAAAATTTTCTTACCCATGCTTTTGAGTTTAGCGGACTAGAAATGATCTCATCGTTGCAACTTTTACATTACAAGGAATCACAGAAGACTAATTTCTCATTTTACCCTTGTTTACATTATTGGCCTTCGCCCGGTCTCCCTCAACTCAATGCTCAATAGTGAATTATTGTATTTACTCTTTAGTAAAACAAAACAATGAATGTGATTGTGATTAAATATTGACTGGTTTCATTATTGCAGTAATACCATTTCAATTATAATAAGGTAATTTTAATAACAAAATAGTATATCAAGTGATTATTTATTACGTTTTGCCATTTTATTACTTTGAAGTTCTATGAATTGAGAATTGAGGTTCAAAAATATTTATTAAAGATTGTTAAATAAACCACAGATAAGAAAAGAAAATATTTATTTATTTAATTTATCACACTTTAAAATTATAACAATAATTAATTTTGTGCGATTCGTATGGATCTTTCTAATTCTTGTAGTTGTCTTTTCCCATGACTAATCAGCTGAGCAATGTGTTCTTCACTTGTCTCCTTACTTCGTAGTCGAAATTCAACTTTGACCCAATCATTCCATTCTGCTCTCATTTTAACTCCATGTTCACCATTCTCCCGGTCAATCAGTCTTCCAACTCTGAAATAAATCAAATATGGGTTAGCAAAAGAATCTCATTAAAAGATTTGATCCTCATTAATGTCAATTTAATTCACTTGAGATAATTCCGGTAAAGTTTGATGACTTCACTCCTCAGCATGAACCGCTTGAGAGTCAGGAACTCCTGGAATTAAAGAGGAATTAAGGTCTTTATCTTGAGATAATCAAGATTTCACGAGCGAGTTATTTTATTACCTTCGCCATTTTCAGACTGTTTGAGAGCGGGAATGGCTTTCACCATGCTTTCCCAACCAGTGGGGGGAAAGATGGGAAAAGTGGAGGCAATTAAAGTTTAAAGGCAAAGGGCCATGGAAGCGGAAGTGGATGAGGAAAAGGATGAGTTTAGAGGGTCGTAAAAGCCCGGAATGTTGGACGGGGAATTGTATTGGGTGGAGAGCATGCCCGGGAGCCTGCGCTACCCGTGTCCCAGTTCCAACACACCCAACCAACAATGGACAGGGGTGAGTCGTGTATAAATAAAAGATGTGGCTCTAAAAATAGGATTATAGGTCCCTGCAATGTTGGACTCCAGGCAGACTTTGGCTACCTCTCCGACCCCGACGAGTCCATGGCCCGGAAGCGGTTCTCACGTGAGGATTTCAAGGAGCAATATTGCATCAACCAACGGGCCTTGGACGTCCTCGACAAGTCCCGGTCGACGGTGTCGCTCTTCGGCTGTCTCTCGTCATATCAAGTGAGTGGGAGAGGAAGAGGCAATTTAAAACTAATCTTTTATCCGGATTTGGCGAAGCAGGAGAGTCCATGCAAAAAGCGGGACAACTTCTTCACAAGCTGTTACGGCCGACACCCAAGTGATGAAAACATAAGTCTTCCGCCAAAACGCCGCTGGAGAGATGTAATTTAACATTGAATTCATTGAATCTCTTTACAATTTACCTATTCTGTCTAATGGGAAATTTTATTGGTTTATAATGTGATTAATGTTTCGGATGTGTCTTGAAGGAATATTGCAGCAGCGGAGATGAGGGTGGATTCGACTCGAAACAGAGGCCAAGGAGCGTTGCGGTTAGCCGCGAAAGTCTATACAACGAAGCTAAGAGATTCACATGGAACGAACAGGTTACTTCACAATTCCACATTTTCCATATTTGATAAGAACATTTGGATGAATAATTAATTGAGCTCAACACTCAAACTCCACTTTATGGTTCAACTTGGCTCAATGCAGCAAAGTAATGACTAAATCAATGTAAATATCTCCGCAATTCGGCTTTTACTTCACATTCATTAATTTTATATTTGTCGTTATCAAACTGAGATTTTCATTGACAATTTTATTAATTGTGCAATTTATACAAGTTTTATAAATATTCATATTGAATTATCTAAATTTTGCTGGTATATGAAAAGATTGTTTATAACATCTTATAATTTCTAAATTAATTATTTACTCTACATGCACAAAATAATGTAGTTATTTTATTGTATGCCTAAGCCTAAATGATAATAAGATATTGTTTTTAATCATTTTAACTGAATATTTATTAGATGGAACGATACGTGGAGAAAGGGAGTGCGAGTGATTGGAGACGAAGACCAGCCGGACGTTACCCTTCAGCTCCTGTCACAAACATCGAATCAACGAGGAAGCATGTGAGTTTCGACACTGCCATAAGCCGTTCAGCAACGAGCAATTCTTTCGACGAGTTTAAAATTCGGAGAGCCAAAGTTCTTGTTGGGGAAGAACGTCTTCTTGATGGACGTAAAACCCCTGAACTTTTGCCAATTGAAAAGCCAAAAAGGACCCTCAAAAGCCAATCAACTCAAACTGACACTTACATTGTGAGAGCTTCTGGTCCGCCACCTTATTTAAGTCTCAGTCCACGCACTTCATACAGGGTAACCTTTCTCACGCTTATTTTTCAAAAATTAACATTTTTCAAGTATATAACTTCATAATTAAGTAGTTAGCATTAGTAGTTAGATATAGAGTTAAATCAGTAGTATTTTAGAAGATTTTTTAAAAGAAAAAGATAATAAATTAATATGAGATAATTTACTTATTGCAGGGAAAGCACATTGATGTATAAAAAACTTATTTATTATAATTATGTGTTAATTTATCTAAATATGAATAATAAAATAGGTGCGAATGGTGTCACAAGGAGCACAGACAAATGGATTTTGTGTTGCACCGGGCAAACAGTTGAGTACGAGTCTCAAGAACTTTTCAACATCAACGACCCCGTCGAGTGCGGGGGAAAGTTTGAGACCAATGAAGCCTCGACTTCAAAAGACACTCTCAGATGGGGAGATTTTGTTGGAGCGAAAAAAGGCTGTCACGACAGCCTTCCTCGACGTAGATCTAGAAAATACAAAGAGCGAGGAGGCGCTGGTCAAATACAGGGTCATTGAGGACGAAGAACACAAACTTGACGAAGAAATGTTCCATGAAAAATTTCTTTTTGGATACGGCGACAAGGTTAATTCGTATATCATTTGAATACAAAAAATTGTTGCATGTTTGTTAATGTTATATAATTCAAAAGTAATGAGTAATGATTTATTATTTTGCTGAGGATTATTTTAATATTTATATCATTTACTGTTATTAAATACATATCAGCTTACGATGTAGAGTATGTAATTGTGCGTACATAAATTATTTAGTTTACGAGCATGTTAGCATTTTTACCATTGAATCACGAATCAATTCAAGGCAAGCAATCTTGTATAGCTGAAAAGCTGTATATTTAGTTATTACTTAATAAAATCTACATAAAACCGTTTTATTGATGAAATTAGCATTTTTATTTACCATAATAGTAATTTATGTCACTTTATGTGTCATTTTCCTTTTAGGTTTTTGATTCTCTTGAAGAAAGCTGTCTTTCTTCATCAAGTGGTAGCTATTCGATTTTAGAAGATAGAATTTCACTTCGTCGCTCCCCTGCCATGAATTTTGGTAAGCTTGTGACTACAAATATACTGAATTTCATGTAAAAGAATTATCGAACTAATATTTTAACACTATTAATAATACTTAATTTTTTTTAAATATTTTATGTGACACTAAATATTCTAATCTTATAAATTAAGTATCAACACTGCCATCACCGCCAACAGAGTGTTCAGATTTCCTTCCCCCTCCGCCTCCACCGCCATTAGAAGACGAAGAAGAGCCGCTGTTTGACGAGGAAATCCCCGTGGTTCGCCCACCGGAAGGATGGGCCGATGAGAGTTCGAGCAACGGGCAGCAGCCAAAGAAGAAAAAGAAAAAGAAGGCATCAAGGGCCAAGTCTGAAGAACGAGTGATTCGTTCTTCCGACGCAGCAACTCAGAGCTCGATTAGTCTCCACGCTTCACTCCATGATCTCTCTACAATTGATGATGATGACTCAGGTATAAATTATTCCTTTCATTATAAATTATGGATATGCGAAATCATAGAGTTAAAATTAATAAAGAATTAATAATTTAAATAATTAAGGAATCTACATGGAGCCATATACGCTTGGCATTTGGATTTACATTGGGGAAAACGAGGAGCTTCTCGTTTGGAAAAAGAAGGAGCTTGAGAGGGTCAACTCTGGCGGCTCAACTGTCTCAGAACGAGAATTTCGCAAAAAATTCACTGCCTTAACTCATAGGATGGTTCACCGGAAGGCGTCTGGTGAAACTTACAGGCGGCTAGCCAATAATACATTAGGTCAGACTAAAATCATTCATAAAATAAATCTTTAAACATTTGTGAATTTTTCCATTCAATAATTTATGTTTTTTGTTTTGTCACTATTTTAGAGATTAATAAGAAGGTGAGGATCAAGAAAGACGGAGAATTTGGATTTCGCATTCACGGCTCTCGACCTGTGGTTGTTTCCGCTGTGGAAAGTGACACTCCAGCTGAAGAATCAGGTTTAGAAGTTGGAGATGTCATTTTAAGCATCAATGGAGTGTCGGTGCTCGAAGCTTCACATTCAGATGTTGTGAAGCTCGCAAAAAGCGATCTACTTGAACTTGAATTGGCCAGAACTGCCGATCTGTTGGATGTTGACGACGAGCAGGAAGAGGATATTGAAAACCAAATATTAAAAGCTGGAAACATTTTGAAGAAAATTGGAGAAGAAGAATGGGTTGAAAGGTAAATTGACACTTGAATAAATAAAATTAATTGATGTATATATTTTTATTAACTTGTTGACATTATTGAAATTGATCATTTTAAAGGAGAACATGTGAAAGTAATTTTCATCTTATAATTAGGTATTTCGTGTTGAAAGCTGATAACACGATTTATTATTATCGGGACAACGAGTCAAAGACTCCTCTTGGAGCCGTGAGTCTCTTGAATGCCAATCTAAAAGTGTTGTCCAATGAAGGAGACGATTTTATATTCGAGATTAAGAAGAATTCTTCTCACTCTATCATTTTATCCCTGAGGGATGAAAGCGAAATGGATCTTTGGGTCGACTCAATTTCACGCTCTATTCAAAAGGCTTCCCAAGTAAAAACACCACCACTTACATTTTTTTCCATTTATATCAAAAGATAAACGAAAGATAAGAAAACACTTTTAATGTACTTTCCAAAAGGCAATTTCAAAGGGCCCTTATCTCATTTTATTATCTTGCATTCCATATGAGTTTATGAATCTAAATATTTATATTCTATTTTGTTTTAAAGGATGATAAGTGGGTGGCTCTGAGCGGCAAGTACGTGATGGGGCCGTCACATGCTATTCCAAATTCCGACTGCTTCGGAGTTCTCTCAAAGCTTGGACGGAGGCTCAAAACTTGGACACGCCGGTTCTGTGTCCTCAAAGACGCTTGTATTTACTTCTTCATTTCAGAAGAGGTTCCCTATATTTATTTATCCGTTGCACGGCTTCCGGGCTTAGCACCATTAAACTTTATTGGAGTCCCAGCATATGTTAAATGGGTTAAATCTGTTAAAGGTTCGAGTTCTTCGAGTGTAAATAGAATGAGTTGATTTAATCCTTGGGTATTTTAAGGAATTTAAAAACAAAGAAAAATAAATGTTTCAACGTAGAATTTTCCTTAATGTTATCTATATTATGTAAATATTTGGTATGTACATATGTTTTCTATAAAAGTTCCTTCAATTTTTAAATCCTCTTACTAAAGTTAAATTGAGAGTTCTTGAAAGTAGGGGTTGAATCATTGGTAAGTTTGTTTAGAAATGCATGAAGAAAATATAGGAAAGCCTATGTTTGTAACCTTTATTGATTGGGGATTTTATTCCTGGGTTTATCTGCATTAAAATAAATATAATGACCGCTTAAGCAAGTCCTCGACCCTATTTGAGAGTTGTTTGACAACAGGTGAGCACGGCACTTGGAGCTGCCCACCTCCACGGCTACCGGGTCCAGACAGTGAGTCTCGGAGGGAAGAAGCACGCATTCGAGCTCGTGCCTCCCAACTCCTCCATGCGCCACTACTATCTCGCCACCGACAACGAGCACGACCGGAAGAGGTGAGGAGTTGAGTCCGAGTTTACCTGTGAGTGACCAGTATTATTGTGGCAGGTGGTTGGCATCGTTGGAGTACTCGATCGAGCGGTGGATCAACGTGAGCCGTTCCCAGTAAAGAAGAACACTACCGCCGCCAATTTTGAATAAAAGAGATAGTTGATAGACTTGTCCAGCATCTGAATCGATCGGCTCCGCGGCATGCGTAGTCGCTTGAAGCGTAGTTGAGGTGGACGGGGAAGCAGAGGCAGGAGAGGGATGGCTTTTGGCCCGAATCGGAGGTCACTGAGGGACCGTCTCCGGGAGGGCATCGTGCAGAACATCCCCTTCCAGTAAGTGTCCAGTGGGGACGGGGGCCGGAGGGTGGCCAGAGGGTGGTAATCCAACATGGTCTTCGCAACTCCGCTCCCCATCGACATTCCCCCAAGGACCCCGCCGCCCCGGATTGACCTTGCCTTTTCGGCAACTTCGGCCCTTGTCCTCCCCGAACCTGTTAGGTTGTCAGAGTCTCACGTCAAGGTGGGTCATTTCAGGGCAAAGAGCAGATCCGTCGACGCCTCCTTCCACATCCCTAACCCCTTCGCGAACGATGACCAGCCCCCGCCGGCGACCCCGAAGGTCGAGGCTCAACTGTATGTGGTCCGTGAAAACGACACGATTACGAGCATCGCGGCCTCCTTTGACCTCACCCCTTCGGAACTCATCAAGGCCAACAGGCTCAATACTAGGTAAGGTTCCAGGCATTTGTCTAAAGAGAAAACATATTTGCCAATCCTGTGTTGCAAAAATATTTGCGACTCAATCAATAATTAATTGAAATTGTATTTTAATATTATGATGACCCTTGTGGTTTTAGAATGATATTCCCGGGACAATCACTGAAAATTCCTCCGAAATCTCATGATACAAATTCGTCTTTTCAAAAACATTTCCAGAACAAAACTCCGAAGAATTCCCCTGTCAAGGACGTCAAGGTCATTGAAGCCCAACAGAGGAAGTTCATCAAAATCAATGTCCGCCATATAACAGATGGGAATGTAAGATCATACATTTATTTTAATATTAAAAGTGGAGTAAAGTGAAAAGAAATGTGAAATGATATTTTTATAAATAAATAAACAAGTTGAATCGATACTCAAATCGGATCGATTTTTGTCAACAGGGAGTCGTGTCTGGCGTTCTTCTGGTCACCCCCAACGCAGTTATGTTCGACCCGAATGTTAGCGATCCTCTCGTGCTGGAACAAGGAGCGGAGACGTACGGTGTCATCCTCCCGCTCGACGTCGTCATCCACGCCGGCCTATACTCCGACATCTGCCTCATGCGTGTCAAAGGGAAGGTGGTAGATGGGCCTAAACCCGACCTCTACCCCCATGACTCAACTCCTTCTGCAACTTCTGCTCCTTCGGCCTCTCAAGAGCCTAAATTAAGTATGTCCGATCTTAATTTACTAATTAATTCTAAATTACTAAATACTTGTTAGTTGATTTTTTCTCTTGGTGGTGGACTATAAGTTTTTATGATTAGGTGACGAACCGCCTTTGGTTGCGCCTCCGCCTCCGCCTCCAATCCCCCAAGTCCCTGACCAGTCAACCGAGGAACCCTTCTTGCATGATTCTGGGTTCGAGACTGGACGACCGAGTCCTTCTCCCCACCTCGAACCCGAACCTAGTAACGAAGAAACGAGGAAGCAGAAGGTCCTCAAAAGGCTCTCTTTTCCACTCACCTGGATGGAGTCCCTTTCTGGTAAGGCGAGGAAAATTAAGTTTAAACGTTCATTTAATCCTTCTCTTTCAGGTGCTCCAAATACCAAGGAGGAAACGCAGTCTGCTCCTCCCGAGTCAAAAATTAATTATCGCTCTCTTGTTAGTCTTGAAGATATGCCTGGTCTATTCGCTTCCTTCGACAGTAATCCAATTATTAAATTAATATTGACTTTAAAACAATAATATTATTAATCTTAAAAGATTTAAAATGGTTATTTAAAAATTTTATTTTGATTAATTTATTATTCAAAAATATAATATTAATTTATTTATTGACAAATTCATTTAGATATTATTTAATTTTCACATATGAGTTTTTTAAAGCGAATTTTTGTTTTTATTTCTAGAATTAATGCCTGCTATAAATGTAAATGTTAAGAACGACGATCCACCGTGGTATCTCTGCCTCACAATGGGAAAACCAAAAAACAAAAAGTTGAGGTCAGGAATTATAGTCTCTTATGGTCAAAAGAAGTCTATTAAGCCTGAGTACTGGTTCTCCATTCCTCGAGATCAGGTTGAAAATGCTTTACTTTAATTTTATTACACATGAATTTCGAATTTCCATTCTCCAAATATCCTAGGATGTAAATAAGCATGATCCGAATAAACAATAATACAGAATTTATGAAAATTAAAATTTCCCTAATCGGTCAAACTGAATGTTTTCACTGTGAATA
The DNA here is from genome assembly GCA_034687125.1 of Neelides folsomi. Classification (NCBI taxonomy): domain Eukaryota; kingdom Metazoa; phylum Arthropoda; class Collembola; order Neelipleona; family Neelidae; genus Neelides; species Neelides folsomi. The sequence goes on from JAQGBZ010000129.1 coordinate 136,949, forward strand.
AATGAGCTTTTTTGAATATTCCAGACGGAGGATTTGTACAAATTCTGGATGTTGTGGTGGCCTCATTTATATGGGGAATTAGATGAGAAGTTGGTAGCGGATCGCGGTTACGAACTCGTCGACTGGGACACGGAATTGTTCGAGAGTGCCTCGTCGGGATCGCCGAGCGAGGAAGTACCCGAAGGCGGGTCGGATCTCAAAGGGGAGCTCAACGAGCTGACGAAGGAGTCTTGGGAGGTAAGGAAATTCCATGCGGTTTCAGCCGCTTAAGCTCTCTTTCTATTGCCGCGCTCCAGATGATCAAGGCCCCTTACGTTAAATTCTACTCCTTCATTCGGAGTCAGTGTACGAGCCAGGAGGCTGAGGTTTGAGTTCAAAAGTCTTTTGGTCGTCGCGTTTAGAGCAGAAATTAAATAAATATGCGCTTTCGTTGTGTCCCCCCTGTCTGGGTCCCGACCTCACTCCTGCCTTGCAGGTCGTCAGTATGAGCGAGGAGCTCCGGAGGGCTCTCTATGGTTCAGAAGAGTTCGTGCCTGAGCTCATTGGAGTCTCCGAAATCCTCGAAGAGGATGACGTGAAGAATCTTGGAAATAATCTCACGGCAAGAGCCGAAGGGTAAGAACAAACAATCAACAATCCTGTCACCTGGATGTGACAGAAAGGGAAATTAATTTAATTTAATTAATGAGTGGATTCACATTTGATATGAAATATTGCAAATGTGTCTCACTTCTTATCCATTTATTTTACTTACTTTTTTCACTCAAATCCACAAATTCAACGGTGGAATATAGGTAATATAAAAACAAACGTTCTTTTTTGTATGCATTTAATAATATTCTACTTTCTCGTGTATTTTTGATAGGTTTAATAACTTTAATACTATTTACGTATGTTAGCGTATCCCTCTCTCCCTCATGTATCATGTTTCATTCATTTTTGATCAATCTCGTATGTTTGCGTAGAGAACTTTCCAATTTCAATTTCGTTCTATTATTTCTCCTTATTATTATTTCTTTCAAATATAATTATTGTCTGTCCTTCTATTATTCGCCAAGTTGTCGGAAGGTGCTTTGAGTCTCCTGTTGACATGAGATGAAAAAAAGTTTAAATGCTCTCTCGACTCCCCACACATGCTAAATTGAAAGATTAGCCTGGCTATTGTTTCTCTCCCCCATTTAGCTCTTGGTAGGAATTGGAGTAGTAATTGGCGTAGGTAGCGTGTCTGGCTCACTTCTTCCTGTATGAGGCTGCGGTGGCTGGGCAGGCCGCGGGGAAAGTGGGAGTAAATTGAGCGTGGCGGCTAATCCACCCAATGTTCCTTCCCCAGGTACCCCTGGGTGTTGGTGTTCTCGACGAGCCGAGATGGCTTCTCGCTCAACTCGCTCTATCGGAAGATGCAGCAGGACGTGGAGTCGCCCATCCTCATCCTCATCGAAGACACGCTTAAGAGAGTGAGTTGGCCCAGTTGAGTATTGGCTCAAAAATAATGAAAATACGATGGTTTGTTAGGTATTTGGTGCTTTGGTCAGCTGCCCGCTCCGGGTCTCGGACCATTTCTATGGAACTGGCCAGTCCTTCCTCTTCACCTGTCGCCCCGATTTTGTCGTCTACAAGTGGACCGGGGAAAACATGTACTTCATCAAGGGGAACTACGAGTCTCTCGCCATCGGTTCTGGCGAGTGAGTGGAAAATAATTGATATATTTTATATGCTCTCTTTCTGTTGACTCTCACTCTCCCTTCCCATCGATCACGATCGGCAGACCTTATATGCCAAATAAACCCTTTGTTTGGTTTAGTGGGAAGTTTGGGCTCTGGCTCGATGGGGACCTCAACATTGGGCGTTCGGAAGAGACGGCGACCTACGGAAACCCGCCGCTTGTCCCCGAAACTGATTTCACTATAAAAACGCTGGAGTGCTGGGCGTTCGGTCGATAACAACTTTATAAGAAATTAGTCTTCCACGTTGTACGGATCAGATGAGTATTTTGGCAGAAAGTAATAATGGATATTAAATAAAATATACGTATATAATACAATAAATTTCCGTGTATAAAAATTGTCTTTATTTTTCACTTGTAACAAGTATAATTGTATTCATCACAAATGGTTGGTGGTCACCCCGGTGTTTCCTATAAGATAATAAAGACGTTAAATACGAAGACAATGGAGAGACATGTTAGAAAATGCAAGATAACTTTGGGTATTAGGGAAATACATATGATGTCATGAGGAGGATTGGGGATTATTTAATGAGGATTATCTTAATAGCTCACCTGTCCATGGGTACGTCCCCGGACACTGTTGGCAAGTTTTCTGCAAGAAGGAAAGGAATTAGTGAATTAGCTATTAAGATTAAAGGGGAGAGTGGCTCACCATGTAGCGGACTCCTGATTTGTGCCAAAGGTTGCATACGCGTGGATGGTTACATCTCGGGGGCCTCTCCTGTCACAATCAGAGAATGAAAATGAATTCCTTCGCCCAACACATTGCAAATTCGCTCTCACCTTGTTGTGGCACGACCAAGGCTCGAAGTTGAGTATTCTTGAGAGGGGTGTCGGCTGACGGATCCATTGAAGAGCCTGCCAATTTGTCACCAGCCACACGTCGTCCATGTTCACTAATGTGTCCAAAAACGCCTCGAACCCTGCAATGATCTCGTCAAGCCTTGGGTTTCCACAACTCATCCCCATGAAGGATGTGTCACTTGGTTTAATTGAGCAATTAGAGATTGAACAACTCTGTATTACCTTCTTTGTGGTGCGGTTGGGTGAACCACGCAGCGTGGTAGTAGAGCCCGAACGGAGCCCTGGTCAATTAAATATTAATTTCGGGGGTCCTGCTTGGGAATCTTCCCCATTAATACCTGTTGGTCGTGTAGTGGCGCTCAAAGTTCTTGACGAGCATTTGGTAGACACCCTCAGCATTTGGCGGATTGCTGCACGCATCGCCCATCGAACACCTCCCACCCTAAGTGTTTATTGCTCATGAAATGTCACCTCGTTAGCAAAGTTGCTCGAGGAGATTAAGGTCGCGGCGAGTCCTTTCCCTTTCCATTCTTATCAGAAAAGGAAAGGGCTCAGCGAGGACGGAGGATAAGAGCAGAATGCCCTTTATGTGTGGAAAACGATCTTTTCTACACACAATCCCCTCTCTCCTCTCTTCTCTACATTTGGATATTGAAAGAGGGCTCAATTCAAACACATCCAACTCTCAAGTATTATTATTATACAAAAATCCGCTTTTAAGGCCAATGGCCACCCATAAAACCTCTGTCTCTCCAAATTGTTTTCACTAACATTCCTCATAAAGACACTCTCGCTCAAAGACTGAAAGTGAACCTGAAAGTGAGCCTGGTGGGGACATTAAAGGACTTGATAACACTTCACCACTTGAGCCGCATTTGGGCAACATTAGGGATTCTATTTACCTACCCTCTTTCAATTTTTGAATCTCAAGGGATTGGCCGATGGACTCAAAGTGGAAATGTTATAAACCTACAAGTTTATAAACGTCATCAAATATCACTAGGGATTGAAGAAAAGCAATCCCAAGCTTAGAAATACTACTACCATTATTTAGCTAATGAAATTAATGATACATATTATACAAAATACAAATTCTGTAAATCTGTAATTTTCACATACCTATTATATTCTGTAAATACACATTATTGTTATTCTATAAAGCTAATTATGGAAATGTCAAAATAAGTCATTTTGGAATAATAGATTGAAAGTGAGATTTAAAATGGGATATGGAGACTACCTTGAGATCCTGCCACATGACCATGGGGACCTCCCAGACGGAAGGGTAGGACTTTGTTGGACAGGGTGGGATCATGCAGTCGTGGAATATCCGATAGTCGAGTGTGTACGGCCACGACGGCGGCCGATTCTCATACACCGGCATTGAGCTGTCGTATGTGAAATTTGAATCATAGAGCATTTTGAACATGTTGTTTCCCCCGATGGCCAGGAACGGGGCTCGCATGCCTCGGACCTAAACAATTTCCCACAGATTAAATAAATACAAATATTTATCTCACCAGTCAACAATCCCAACCCTTGGTTAAGACAATAGGACAGAAAGAGAGAGAGAGATTCCCCATATCCTCATGCAATCTTTAACCTCAACAGAGACATGGAAGTATAATGGGCGTAATGAGATAAAATGTGAGCTTGAAATTGAAAGCGTCGGTTTCACATCCACATTATTACCCTACGTAGTATTTTACTATCATTCTGCCCATTTCCACTTTACACCTCTGTTGAAGGGGTGAGTCAGTGAACTTGAGATATTCGATCTTATTTTCTACAATAAGTATTATTATATCTTTCTGTATTTGTATTGAATCCCAGCTTAGTGGATTAAGTTGGGGCTTCCAGCTCTCTCAAACACTTCCCAGATTATCTCTCTTCATCGCAGACATCACAGCATTGCAAAGGATTGGGTTAAAAGGGTGAGGTGGGAAATGGCGGAAATGAGATTGTACCTCTGAAAGTTTGACTCCTCCATACGCGGCGAGGATCTCTCTTTGACCGTTAATTTCTTTTTCCCACTTCTTCTGGCTGAACTGCTCTCCAAAGGAGTGCCTGCAACAGACGCGGAGGAAATAATAATAATACGACAATAATTGTTCAATGGAGAATGGAGGAAAGTGATGATGGAAATCCACAGTCGTGATTATGGAAATCGAGAAGTTCCTCCATGCATTTTGCCTTTATAATAAAACTCTTCCTCGCCGATCCTTACTCCACGGCTAAATACAATTGGAGATAAATCAGGCACTTGGTCGTGCCGTCGTTAGCATAAATATTCCACTCCTACCCAACTTTTAATGCAATCTAGAAATTACACTTCTTAAGTAAGCTTTGCAAATTCGTAATCGCTTGGATAAAAGGAATTTTCGCCCTCAAATTCGCGTGTTTCCTTTACGCCTTAATTCCTGATTCCTCAGATTGGAATTGAATCAACGTTCATTCAAACATTCAAAACTCGTTCATTAGAATCAACGTTCCTCAAAAACTCGTTCATTCCATTGTACATTCTTTACATTGTACATTCATTATATTGTACATTCGTCACATTGTACTTTGTACATTCATTAAATTGCATTAAATTGGGGATTCATTAAATTGTATTTTTGTGTGGAGTAAGAACACGAGTAAGAATTTAGGTTTCAATCCTTGAATAATACTCAATCCAATTTGCAGATTGAACCGGATTTAAGGACATTTGCCCATTTAGGATTTTAATAAGATTTGATTTGGGATTTTAATGAGATTTGAAAGGATTTTAGGAATTTTCTTACGAAACAGAGTGGCTGGCGATCTCATGGCCGTCCGCAGCCAAGTTCTGGACCTGGCTATAGTCCGTCCATTCGTGTGAGACGTAGAAGGTGGCACTGATCGGGCACCCGTTTGGGTTCTTCCGCCCTTTTTCAAAAAGGTCCCTGTACAGGTCCTTGTTGAGGTCATTTACGCTGTCGTCAAAGGTGAGGAGGACGATTTGGGGCACGTCGTCGACTCTCAGCCCTCCGGGGATTTCCTTCCCCCCACAATTGCAGTCTGGGAGGACGCAGATGTCTTTCTTGCACTTTGTCGAGGGTGAATTGGGCACTGGGGACTCGTAGACTTGCGGCGGGCGGGACGGCGGGTCCAAGTACACGTCCCTTACCTGCGTCACGACGTCCTTAACGATGGAGGAAGATGGCTTGAGGGTCGGACGACCAGAGGCCGGCTTATGACGAGCCGTCCCACGTGGCCTCACCGTCGTCGTCGTCGTTGTGCTTGCAGGGAATGGCTTGTAATCTACAAAAACAGTCAAAGATCCGCAACTTGTAGACTTGTCTCATTACTGTCATTGCCTCCTTGGTCATAATCTTCGCAACAAAGGGCTGAATGGGAACCCCAGTAACATAAATTGATCCTCCTGCGGTCGACTTGATAATAAACATTTAACTAACAGGGTTGTTCAATTCAAACGCCTATTGAAGCATTGAAGTCTGAGCAGCATGAGCTCCTGTGAGAAACTCAGCCGGTTCTTGCCCTGCTTTATGAGCTTCAGACAGTTGAGATTAGGTTAATTTAACATTAATTTAACATAAAAACATATTTATCAAACACGGCTCCATCAATGCCAATTTTTACTGCAAGCCACTTTGAGTGTCATTTCGAGAACAAGACTTTGAAATTTCTTTGAGTCTTCATTGCTCTGCCTTTATCTTTGGAATCGACAGCGAGAGAAAATGTGGATGAATCAACATTTTACAAACAAAGAGAGGAAAAGGGCAGTAAAGAGGAGGAAAGTGGAATTGACTCAGGATAATAAAAAAGTTAATTAAGAAGACGATTGCGGCACCGGCTGCCGACTGACTGTGAGGAGCAATTAAAAATGGAATGGCAGAATGTCTTCCATTTGCATACTTATACTCGATCGCATTGAGAGGAGCTTCAAAGTAAATAGAAAGGCATGGCATTGGAACCAAGGACTCACCGACGTCGTCGTACTGTTGGGGCTCCAACTCATCATCGTACACATAATAAGAGTCGGGATCGTAGTAAGGGCCGAGACTCGGATTCGGAGTCGTCGTTGTCGTCGTCCGCTTCGTTGTGGTTGTCGTAGTGGTCGTGGCCGTGGTGGTCCGGACCGGAGCTTGGGTGGGGATGGGGAGCGGTACAGCATTGGCAGCATATCTCTGATTGAGATATTCTGGGTCGATGATGATCTCCTGTTGGTTCTTCTGCCGCCCAGCCGCCGACCTTTACAAAATTGCTAATTGAGAAGATGCGAAGGGCGACGAGGAGCAAAGGAAAAAAAATGGTCTAGTTTGGGAAGAGAAGAAGATTGTCCTCAACGATTAATGTCACCTCTCATCCTCCTCTTGGTCATCGTCATCATAGTAATAGTCGTCGTCGTATGTCCACGTGGGAGCCGTCTTGTCTGTTGTCGTCGGTCTGGGTAAAGGAATTGCAGTTGTGGTCGTGGTAGGAAGCAATGTAGGATGGAACTCCTCCTTTTCTTCCTCCTCTTCTTCTCCCTCAGGATGGCCAACTTGGAGATGATGGACAGGAAGAACCGGACGGAGGGGATTTTGAAGAAATCCGCCAGTTTTTGATTCTCCACTGTTTGGAAATCTGATGGCTCCTGTAGCTCCTCTGACTGTTGGGAATTGGGACCGTTGTTGGAGCTGCGTTGACTGGAGCTGCGGTTGGAGCTGTGGCTGGAGATGTTGAGGCTGATGATGGACGTTGTTCTGATGGTTGAAGAAGAGGCTCTTGGGCGCAGAGGTCGTGTCAGTCGTGTCAATGGGGTAGTAGGAGGGCGGATACATGCCGTAGCCAGGATGTGGCCCGTAGACTACCCTACCATATGCCTCCCGTTTCCGCCGCCTTCAAAACGTCACTCGTCATGAGTCCCCTCCACCGTTTATTTAATTGAGGAGCATTTAAGTGGATTGCAGAATCGCAGCGGCTAATGGAATAGTGCTAAGTGCCATAAACCTAAATGCATCCGAGAGGTAATGTCACCTTCTCCTTGGATAATAATAGGAAATTAGCACCAAATTAGTGGCGTGAATTTCAAAACTTCGCAATCACTACTTGTAGGCCCAAATCTATTGCTTCATAATGGTTTTTAGTGTCATTTAGCCATGTATGATGAATATGGATAGTTGCTAATAAATTATTGTAATTGTTGAGGCAGCCGTTTGTGAATGTCTAATATCAGTAATAAGGACTGTATATGTAATCTACTCTCAAGGAGGGAGGAGATGAAAGGATTTAGAATTTCCCAAAGTCGTGCTTCAAGACTTCTTACAGCAATTTGCGAGCTGCGGAATGCAAATTATGCCTAAATACGAGTAAATATAATATGAGCCGAAATAGAAAGCGAAGGCTCAGACCCAGTTCAATAATCGATCAAGAAGGGAGTGATGAATCATTGACGGTGGATTAGAAAACGATCAAGGATTGGGAGGAGGAGATTGACGGGAGTCCAGCCGCACAAGGCAAACCTCGTGGGGAGTCGAGGAAATGAATTTCTTAATGAGGAGAGGTGTAGGAAGTGGAAGCAAAAAAGCGACAATGAGAGCAAGGCGATTCGGAGAAGCGTCTGACCTCCCGGCATAGAGTTCCTCTTTGTAGTTGGGGACGGAGCCTTCGTAGGAACGGCCGAGCCTTGAGGAATCCGCCTCGTTGTCAGTCTGGAAGTTCCCTTCCTCGCCCTTCAAAGAGTCGAGGTCGTAGCCGGGCGTGCTGGCTAAGATGGGCGAAGGGGCCGCAACGGTCGTGGCGCTCGAATTGCAAATGACGTTCCTGGGCCAGTCGCAGGTTTGGAGGTCGTGGGAATAGAGAAGCCCGCCCGTACAACTCTCGAGGAATGCACCTGTGCATAATTAAATGAGTCCTTGACCCTCAGAACCTCTCAATGGAAAGGTGAAGAAAATCCCCGAAAGGAAGAGATCTCCGAGATTTTGAAGAACTCTCCGAACCCGGGCATTAGTTCATTTGGTTCATTTGTTTACCTCCAAAGACGCAGACGTAGTACTTGTCACATTCCTCCGGATGTGGATGGTAGCCAAAGTCCTCCTCGCACGTGAACACCTCCGGCCTGCTCTTACCTCCTGCATTGTGACAAGAAAGGGCGGTGAGGGGGAATTGGATAATTGATTTAACACGAGATGAAGAAGGAGACGTTGATTGGGATGAAAAAAAGTGTGATGGAGGAACTAAATGGGAGAAAAAACAACCTCGGCGTCCTCCGCTTCACATTGGAAAGGGGAAGTGAGAGGGGCAATTAAGAGCTTCGGGAGTTCCGGATCTCATGAACAGAAGGTGAAATAAGGAGGAAGGGAGCTGAAGGCGTGGCCGGCACACGACGGCAAGGCCGAAGGCCGTCACAAGGCCGCCACCTTGAATTAACCGGAACTTTTGGGCGTTGGTGGAATTGCAGGGTGTGGATTTTGGTCCGTTTTTTTCCGATCAATCCTCGATTCTGTTTTTCCAATCGCCGGTCGCGTCGTGGTGAGCCGGGAAAAAATTGCGGACAATTGGGGAATGGAGCGGAATGGGGAATTTGGGGATTTTGCCTGAGCTAGCTCATAGTGGGAATGAAGGGTCCGCTTTCACTCTCTAAGAAGTGTGTCAAGGGAGGGATTATTAAAGGGCCGGGTAGTTGAACTTGGGGGTACTTAAGGGCTGGAGGGCACTTTGCACACACAACTCACCGAGGGCCAGGATGACCGGGAGGAGGGCGAGGAGGATGGCGGGCGGTGTCATGATGCCCGGTCGGACTCACTTCCCGATCCTGGAGTCCTTTTGGGGGGAGACCATGAGGGAGATGATTCTTCTCTCGCTGGCGCGACTCGAATGGGGTTGCTCAAAGTCGGTCATTCGAAAGTGCTCAGCCGTTTGTGAAACCCCCTTGGCCCCCTTGTCCGCCCAACTCTAATTAGCCTGCACCCGATTATGCAACCCGTTCACTTTCTAAACCCAATTAATTTGTGCAATATGCAGGGATGGGGTGGTTTGAGCGTAGTCCGCTCCCTGACTGAGCCAGTGAGTGAGTGGACGCATACTTTCACAACTTGCTCTAGATAGCCTTTATTCTCTGCTGCTGCGGAGCCCCCTTACATGGCCTTCTCCATCTTGATCAGTTCCAAGATTCCATCCTGCATCTCCTTAACAGCCTGGAACTCCGTGAGTCCGAGTCTCCTCTTGTTCGAGATGTCGTAGATTCCTCCCTCGGCCTCGGTGTGTTCTCCTCGGGTTCCTCGAACCTGGAGGTTGTATTTCCCAGCAACCTCCTCCAACTTCTTCAGGTCGGCTCCGAGCTTGGGGAGCTGGATGTGGACTGACGCCCGGATGGTCGTTCCCAAGTTGGTTGGGCAGAAGGTCAAGAACCCGAATCGCTCATTGCGGGAGAATGGAACCTTAGCCTCAACAGCCTCGACACCTGCCAAATTTCTTAATGAGCATCTTCATACATTTACTTATTAGCGTTAGATGATTGCCAATTGCCACACGAACACAATTGGTTCGACTCCTCTTCCACTCCCAAACGTGTAATTATTTACCAGCCATAAGGCGGCGAACGACGGCTCCCAAATCTCCGCCCTTCTGCATAGAGATGATTCTCAAGTGATCCTCCTCATTGACCCAGACAAGGAAGGTCTTGTCGTCGTTGTGGTAGATTCCTAAATTACACAACATACATATATTGTCACACTATTTCCTTTTTCCCATCATCAGTAATGAGATCAACGGCTCACCTCGCCCAACTGGCCAGTATCGGCAAGCATTGGCAGCCTAAAAAGTACATTTATGAGATCAGTACACAACTCATTAAAAAAGAGCCTTCAATTGCGTAGAGGCGGAACTGTCGCTCCACCGACGCAAGAAGGTGATTAAAATTGAAAAACTTGTAGATTATTATGATTTGTTTCCTCACCTGGAGAAAGCGATCTCCTTCCTTGAAGAGGAAATGGTCGTCAATGAGCTTCTGCTGGACCTCCTTAGTCATACCGGCCAAGGGATAGTAAGTTCCCTTGAGTTCTCCAGCAAGGCTCGTGAGGGTTCCCGAGACCTTGTCCTGCATCTCAGCGTATCTGTTACAATCATCAAGACCATCCGGTGTAGATCTGCCCTATTATCTTATCTATCTAGAACTATCCTTAATGACCACCTCTCCACTTTAACGTTCGGCAATTAAATCCAAGATTGCAACAAATATTGTTACAAACTTCCTCGCATACATTCATACCAAATGTAAACACCATCTCACCATCCATCTCTCCCTTCATCTCACTCATGTACAAACATCTCATTTCCAAATATCGAGGAGTAAAAATAGTCAATTACTGGGCCTCGGTGAGGCAAGGGTTGAACGGGTATCCTTCGAGGGATCGTCCACATCTGACTCGAGTAGAGATCACATATTGTCCATCAGGGTCGACATTGACGAACGCATTTCCATCACCAAAGTCCCTGGCCGGGTGCTTGTCTCCCTTCGGGAATCCATGATAGTCCTCAATCATGGGGTCCTATACATTAAAGGATTAAAATAGTATTGAAAATATCCATATGTTACTTTTATACTACTAAATATTTAAGCTCAACAACTTTTCTTGGTTTATTTTTATACAACATCCATTAAAACTGGTGACTTACGAAGAGGTCAGCAAAGAGCGTGTAACTCTCGGCATCGGGAGCATAAACTCCAAATCCAGAGTCGAGGTTCTCAACGCCTAAACAAATAACATAAAATTTTACGGCGGCTCTTCATAGGTTCATAAGTGTTATGTTCTTATTATTATGCTCAATCCCAGACTTGTTCCAACTCTCAACATTTAACAAAATTTACATTCAGCTCCTGAGCTCTATTAAACTAATGTGCAATGTAATATCATGCATAATGATAGGGAGCGGTTTAAAGGAGATGTTATGAGCCAACCAATATGTCTCATCCAAACTGGTCCACTCCAGTAATCCTTATTTCCATATATTATAAATGGTTGTATAAACCCATTGGTCTCTTTAATGACTCTAGTAGCATTACATTGGTTGATGGTCATGTGGAAAGGATATGATAAGGATATGAAAAGAATAATAAGGAAAGGGTCACATTGAACAAGTCGAGGAATTATTTTTTCCGCACGTAGGCAACAAAGAGATTGAATGAGATCCAGGGTCTCACGGTTTTGAGTGATGGAGCTAATTGAGCCTTCTGTATGGGCTGAGTAGTCAAAAATATTTTCTTGGTGTATTTACAACATTTACAAGAAGGAAGAATAATGGAAAGAAAAATATTTTCAAGGAGGACATTGAGAGTGAAAAACTGAAAGGTGTTTACTTTGAAGCCGAAAAGTGACCTTTTAAATTATTAATAAGAGAAATGTTGAGACGACGTCGGGCCCCCAACGGTTGCCGCGGCCGAGAGAGATTTTGATGCATTAAATGAAGATACAAATCATCACCAGCATTTCGCACACAAAATTGAGACATGGAAGTTCCCTGGGACTCTTAATCTCACCATTGTCCCTCTCTAGCTCCTAATTTAATGCTCATTGTTCTGCTTCGCTAACCTTACAACAAAAAGAGTTAAAACTAACTTCTCTATCTATCTCTATGTGTGTCTTTGTATATATATAGTTAAGCTAGGTGAAAATAGGAAGATTGGGATGAATGGGTGAGGGTGGACAATGGCTCCCCACAAGAACCACACATTTGTCCGCTCCTTCATTCATTAAATATTCCTAAGATCATATTTATTCTCACACTCTTACTTTTCTAATCTCCCCTTTTTACTTATGGCACAGTGGAACATCAAAGACACGGAATATCGTACATTGGACTTATGGAGAATTCATATGGAGTCATAGGATTTTGAATATGGAAAAGTCATGGGACTCATAATAGAGAAATGATTCAATCTCTCCCCATGCTCATTACACTTAAACCAAATGACAGTTATGAGGGATTATGCAAGGCTACTTCGCTCAGCTCGCTTTAATTGCCCATTGATTGAAAAGGAGTTTGTGTGTGTCCTCCGACTCGCCCTGTGGAGCGCGTGCATATCATTTCCATCGGGTTCGAAAATGACGAGGGAGGGTGAGCAGAAGGCACAAGGCTGTTCCTTCTCAATCTTTTCGCTTCCTCCCCACCCTTTTTTGCCCACTCTAATGGATTCAGTCTCTCACAAATTTCCAAATTGGCCACGTTTAGCCACCAAATTCACATTTCAAGCTCAATAAATCCCACCAAAAAATCTAAGAAATGAAAGGAGCTAAAAGGAGCTCACTCCAGTACAAAGAAGGTGAGAACGGCGAGGGAGAAAAAAGAGGAAGGGTGGGAATATGTGTTTTATCCTCCTTAGATCTACAAATAAATTCCTCCATGGACGCGGAGCATGTAGAGGGGTGCGGCAGCGATAAGATGGAAAGATTACCAGATTGGATGACGTCGAGGAGGGTGGATCCGAAAGAAGCGGTCTTGAGTCCCTTGAGCTTATCGAAGATCTGCAAAAAAGGAGAATTTAGAATACTCGAGATTTTTGGGATTGTGGGGATTCTGTTGAGTTTTTTGTGGCAGAATCAAGTAATCCGAGATGGTATGAATAGAAGCGATGAAGGGGGGCGGATAAGGGCAGAAAATAATGAAGTAAAAACTCACCTCCGCTGACAAGTGCTTCTTGAGAAGCGACTTGCAATCGGTGGCAGCCTGGAGCTTGCGGAATCCCGCTTCCAGCTTTTCCATAACGGCGGCGTCAACCATTTCAGATCCTTTCGGTTGCTGCTGTTGAGACGGGAACAAGCCTTTCCTGGAGATGAGAGGAGGTTGAGAGTTAGAGTCGGACTGGAGCGGAAGAGGAGGGAGATGAGAAGAAGAAGTATGGATCCTGGGAGAGAGCCAATTGATCCCAAAATAACTAGAGCTGGTCTCAGATCTCTGGCCTTGGCAATGAGCTTATTAATACTCCCCTTCTTCTTCTTCCCTAATGCTGTCAATGTAACCAATTACCCGGCTCGGTACAGTTCCCAGGCAAAGTAAGTATGAAACAATGCGAGCATCCCTCCGCGAGACGCCTCACTCCCTATAAGAATCGTCCGCAATCGATTTCTCCTTGACCTTCCCGAAAGTGAATCGATGAGGCTTGCTCAGTCAGCTGCCGCTCCCTACCCCAACTCCCGGGCTACCCGGCCTTTTACTACCCGGCTTGTATACATAAGAATCATCTCCCTTTCATAAGCTTCCTCCTCCATCACCCAAATTCATTACCCGAATTTCGAGTATACTGTTACGCAAACCGACCCGGGGAAGTTTATTTACGTACAGCTCCGAGTGGAACCATATGGGTACTCTCCTGGAGGGGAAAATAGCAAAATGGCATGTAACTACGCAGCGGGCCGCGGAGGATTACGTAAAATCCCCGACCTCGAACCGGTCACTCCTTCGTTCGAATCCTTTCAAATCGAAAGGGATTCCTTTGACCTCGACAGGAATGATCAGTGGAGGAAAGGGCTACCCTTGAATCCCACCCAGGTGAACCCAAGTTCCTCAAGAGGAGATCTTTTAGATCTAGTAATCTAGTGACCCACTCACGTTATTTTGCCATAAAACTCGATCATTATTATGCTACCCCACCATTATCTCAATGCATAACATTAGAAGAGAGAGATTAAGGAATTCTCCTCGGATTTCTCGCCAACTCCCTGCCCAACCGTCGAGCGCAAAGATTGCCAATGTGATGTAAATGTAAATTGAGCCTCCGCAACTGACACGTTAATCACTCTCATTCGCATTCCCATTCAGCTCTTCCACACTCGCAAGAATGAAATCACATCCATTTGATCATACTTACAAAGTGATACATAACAGAAGAGCCATAAGACGATTCTCATTCAATTCTCATTTAATTCTAATGTGGAGGATTTGTGAGGGAGAAGGAAAGGGAAACTCACCGCCCTGGACATTTTGCAGCTCCACAAAAAGGCATTCTGTAGCAACTTGGTTCGGATCCCCCTTTTCGAGAAGTGGCCAAGACTTTTTCCTCTTAGCAATTGGCAATTGAAAGAATATATCCAAATGTGAGTCTCCACTCCCTCCGTTCATAAATAAACAAAAGGGTCTTGGCAACTCGAGAGATGTGTGGATTTATGTAACCTCACATGTCTAAATAATGGAAGTTGGGAGCAAAGGGAAGGGAAATTGGATTTGTAGAATAATGTCTCATCATCTCTCTTTGAGGCTAACGTAATTCCTTGGACTGGGTTGCTCATAAATTATCTCACTTATTTGGAAATGTATCATTTAATTTTTATTCGCTCATTCGCACTCTCCGCTTTTAAGGTCTATTTACTAATAATATTGGGACCTTGTGGAAGGCGGCCATAAAGTGAAAAGTGTTATTATGCTCGTGGCAGCTCCAACGCTCCCACTGCAGCCCAAGAGACTTATGAGAGTATCGCTCCATCTTAGAAAGTCGAGAATAAATCAGGGTCCGGCGTAAGGTATTGGATATGTGCGAGAGCACGAGGGGTGAAAGATTAATATTGGCTGAATAAATTGAATAATAGGAGGAAGTGAGGGGCCGCCTTGGCCAATTACTGCGTCTCTATCAATAATAAATAAGGCAGAGATAAGGAATAAATTATTGGGACTCGCCGCGTGCGGAGGAATTACGTTCTTGCCATAATCATTCAATGGCCCTTTGCTCGATCTAAATGCTCTTTCCTGCAATCCTGCTCTTGATGTGAGTTAATGTGCCAGAGGACGTGCATCTTACACAAATCATCTCCACAGTCCTCGTGGGTAATGAGGAGGAAAATGTAGAAAGCACTTCTTTGCCCATTCAGTCCTATATGATTATGGCCAATGGGTCTTGTACAAAGTAATGGTTGGTTGTCTCCGCTTGTCCTCGTTGATTCATTCATGTTGGACCGTGGGTCCTGCCAGAGAATTATGAATTGGAATTCCTCGGTGAGAAAGCCTTGCGTCTCCTGTCATCAATGAGACATGACAGATGTGGATGTGGAGCGAGCCGCAATATGTGGAAGTTTTGAAGGCTGGCAATATTCGTAAGATATTCCGAAATTCCTCAAATCTCGAGATGGTCGAGATGTGAGAGAATGTGGATTGCGAGTAAGGTCATGTAGAGAGATAATTGTGGGTTATTAGGCGAGGTGAGGTGGCGGAGTATAAATAAATATGAGGTACTTTCATTCCCTCGACCACGTCAAATTGTTAACGAGACGCCATCATTTGGTGGTGCATAATTGGTTCTAAACCAGTTTAATTATTTGGTAAACTACATGGAGGTTTGGTTAGTGTTTAGAGAGCTCCACAAATAAATTAACTTCCGTACTTTTCCCTTCAACGAGCAGTCAAATCAATATCAATCTACATTTCTCAATCCAGATAGGACCTGAGAGATACATTTAGGATTGAAAAAGAGCTATAATAATAATGATACGGACGTGGAGGTGCTCCGCACTCATTCCAATGTCTCAATCAAACTCAAAGTCAAATCCATTTCTCGCCCAAATGTCATGAATTATTAAGGAGCTCCAAGCGAGTGGGCCTATTATGAAAATGGTAATAATGAGCAACATCGGCCCTGTGCATATAAATCATGATTTATCTATGATTGTAAACTACTCCATTTTCCATTAAACTTAAGTGTCGGCTATTAAAAATCCACCTGTCACGAAATCAATAGATATACTTCTAATTCTAGGTGTTCGCCATAATCTCATGCTACTTACCCTTTCGATGGGTTTCCCAATATAATAAAATATATTAAACCAATCCAACCATGGTGCAATACTCTTTCCATCACTGCCATATATAAAAACTACCCTTTTTCTTAATCGCTATTCTCCTTCATACAAGCGGGACAAAAAAGAGAATGGAATTTTCACTAATTAAAAATAAATAATGATTGCTTTAAACTTGAACGAAGCCCTATGGAATCTGCATGAATTCACGATGGAATAATTAGCATCTCGAACCGTATCTTTTCTTTCTTCAGGTAGACCCACGTCGTGTAGGAAAAGAAAATAACCATCCACACTGTCACGTCTCATTCACATGATAATGGAACAATAACGCTGATATTTTTTGGCTATCCCATTATGATCAACCCTAGGACAACAGTTGTAATCATCCTGTAGCCACTTATCAAATAATATCATTGAATTGCAAGAGCATATGAAAGAGTGAGAGGATCAGTGGAGCAGAAAGATGAATATTGTAATTTGTCTCAACATTGAATCACTCGTGTTATTTAACTTGTATCAAGGCATCTTGATTGAGGAGGTCTATAGCCCAAGGATTAAACTTCGAGATTGTCATTATCATTAACGGCTCATTTAATTTGAGAAGTGAGGGTAGAAGGTGAGGCGTTGAAAAATTAATTAAAGCCTCCTTCAAACTAAATAATTAATGAATGTGTTTATGAGGGCTCGAGATTGGTCTTTATCACTCAGCCCCCTTCCTATACACAGATCTGGTTCAAGTGAACGATTAATGCCAATATTTACGTAAACAAAAAAGAAATCCCTGTTAGAGCAAAGCGTTAAAGGATATGTACTTATTAGAATGAATGAATTGTAGAGCCGGCTTTTTTTAGCTATCTTTCTCCTATCTGCAAGGATTCTTTTAATCAGAGTATGGCCCACTGGTCCTCTAACCAATCAGCCAGATAACTCAAGGTATTTGTGCAAAAGAAGTGGAATTACCTTGAAGAGCGAAGGAGTTTGATGAGGATTCGAATGATGGTCCTGGAAGAAGAAGGGTGTGAGAGCTACTGGAAGCCGGTTCAGCTGGAGAACCATGGACAAGATGGAAGCTTTGACTTTGGAAAGGGCATCATAGCGTCATAGCCACTACATTTCTATATTCGAGTATTCGAATATTCCATAGTTTAGGTCTAGACATGACCATGGCCATGAAGGTCTCCAGCAACGAGCATTACTCGTTGCATCACTGCTCTCAGCCCTATTTTAAGTCCAAGCTCATTCTTACGCTAATGAGAGGAATGGAATGGAAAGTGGAGAAAAATTCTCAACCTCAAACTCTCGCATACATCCGAACATTATTTGTCTAATGGTTCATCTGTATTCCGAACATATGAATTTCCACCAAAGCCTCAACCACAACTATACAGGAAAGTAATGGACAAGATAGGGGAGCATTTTCCTATCTAGTCAATGTATTTTTCTATACAAAATTACATAGCGGAGGGCCTGGGTGAACAATGGAAGAGATAGGAAGTGATAAAAATGACTTGTAAATGCCACCCTGTGGGAAGTGAAGAAGGAACTTTGTAGTTTGAACGGATTGGGTTGGGTTAAACACCAATGTTTGTCGCTAGATGGGATTGGGGACGGGGACTCTTGAGTCTTAGCGGGGCTTGATGACATAAACGTGACGTGATTCGGGTTGATGGCCGAGTGTGTTGAGAAGAGAATCCATCAAGTGACCTTTCGGACATGACCTGCTTCCCCCTCACTGGTAAGCGAGTTGGTGGTTGGAAAGGGAGAGCTGAGGGCCCAGGGAGTTCCTTCAACTCTCTCGACTTCTCACTCTCCATTTCCTCCCAGGGCCATTGGGCCCTCCATTGTGGATCTCCGCATTTAAAGCGGCGACCTCGAGTGTTGACTCTTTTGGGTTGTTTGCAGGGATGTGGGGGAGGCCCTTTTAGCTTCAGACATGTCGACGATCAAAAAAAGGAGAAAGACAGATGCGAAGCCACAATCTCAAATGTAAGTCTTCTTCCTCCCCCCTTTTACCCTGCCGAGGAAAATGATGGGACGATTAGGCAATGGTCTCCAGAAATAAGTGTCTAAACGAGAAGCGGCGGAGGGAGCAGGAGAACATTTACATTGAGGAACTT
This sequence comes from Neelides folsomi, assembly GCA_034687125.1. Taxonomy (NCBI): domain Eukaryota; kingdom Metazoa; phylum Arthropoda; class Collembola; order Neelipleona; family Neelidae; genus Neelides; species Neelides folsomi. The sequence goes on from JAQGBZ010000129.1 coordinate 155,347, forward strand.
GCCGAACTCATCTCCGCCTCCATTGCCGACATGAGTGCACTGTCGGTCAAGCCCGACAAGTGTGCTATTCTTCAAGAGACTGTCAATCAGATACGGCGGATTAAAGCTGCCGAAGAGGCCGTCCAGCAAGGAGAGGTAATTATTTTTTAATAATTAAAATTTGAGTTAAAATAACGTGGGGATGATGGAGAGAACCGTTTTGGATATTTTTGACCCGATGGGGAATGGAACCCGGCGTGGGAAACGTTGGCGTGTGTGTTGTGGTTCCAGAGGTCATTAACATCGGCTCATTATCAATTTTTGTATTCCAGGTCAGTTCCTCGACTACAATCCTCGCGAACGAGATTCTGTGTCCCCTTGTCCTTGAGGCCCTTGATGGCTTCCTCTTCGTGGTTAATACGGAGGGAAGAGTCGAATTCGTGAGCGAGAACGTAACCTCCTTCATCTCCTTCAACCAAAATGACCTTCTTGGAAAGTCCATTTACAATGTCATCCACGTCGGCGACCAACCTAGATTCAGTTCTTCCCTCCTACCGATGTCCATTGGTAATTATTTAATAGAAATTATTTTTTGTATTCTGAGAATGCAATTTCAAAACACTAGAGACCAATGACCTTGTAACACTTTGTATGCATTATAATGATGGGAAACTCTAATAATTTTTTAAATGCTTGATTCTTTTACAATAATTTAATGATTCTTCTTTTAATAATTATTATGAATTAAAATTAAGATTTAATTCTTAATTTTCAATTAATTTTAATAAAAATATAATTTTTTATTAAGGCTGGCCCACGTCGGACAGTAAAACGCAGCGTTCATTCAACATTCGTCTCCTGCACAAGTCAGATTTGGAGGATGGCCATTATGAAAACATGCAGATCAGCGCAATTCTGACTCCCCACCCGAGCTCAGAAGAAAATTGCCTCGTCTGCATTGCCCGCCGTCTCCCTCCCAATGAACGGCCTCCTGGTGCTCCAGTCGAACAGTTCACAACCAAATTGTTGTCTGATGGTCGTTTGATCGGTCTCGACACCAGCGGCCTCTCCTCCAATTACGCTCAGCATCTTCCCAAAGTAGGCTCAATTATTTTTATTCTCATGGAGCAATGTGAAAATAGTCACTAATCCTTTTGTGTAATCCATCCATAGGATCTGGTGGGGACGCTACTCCAAGAACTTTGCCATCACAGTGACTTGGGGAAGCTCTCTTCACACCTTAAGGAGACCCTTGTCCAGGGATCCTCCACATCACCCCTTTATAAAATTCGGATGGGACCGGAAAAGCACGTTAACGTCCAAACAAAGTCCAAGCTCTTCACCTGTACCACTGAACCTAGTTTTATTATGGCTACCCACACCATTATAAAGTAAGATTTAAATTTAAGATCCAATCACAATTAATTATAATTATTTATGATTAACTTCATTTAAACAGCAATAGTTTCCAAACCCAAACCAAATAATTTTTTTATCATTATGTACAAATTGTAAGCACTAAATAATGTAATCGAATAGTAATGTATCATACATGCTGTATATTCGTAATGTAGCTGTTTTATTATTATATAATATAAGTAGGGTATGCTGTTAAACTTGAGAAAAATTATTACATATAGAATTATTCCAAGAATAGAAAAAAGGAATTGTTTCATTACCCTTTTCATTATGTTTGCACCTTTAACGTGAAAAGACAAAAAAGTAATTATATATCTAGGGTATATTTTCCACGGCTTTTCTTAGAATTTTTTTTATTTATAGTGAAAGCGACGATGAGCCCGTACCTTCCACTTCGTCATCTGGGATGACGAGTCAGGCCAAGTCTCCAAGTTCCGACTCAAACAATAACGAAGAGGAAGGCGTTGCGAGCGGATCTACACCGGCCCCCGCCGCTCCTCCTCAACCATTCGTCACTCTCACACTCACCTCCGATTACGACCTCCTGACAGACTTCTGGCCGGAGCTGGATTCCCCTGCCGCTCAGACGATGAGCCCCGTTCCTCCCGTTCCACCTTCTCCTGCCCAGCCTTCCCTTGCCACCACTTGGGGTATTGGAGACGGGTTCCACCAGCAGCAGCAGCCACCACCACCACCACCACCACAACAACAACAACAACAACAACAACAACAATCCCAGCAACAGCAGCAGCAACAACAGCCACCCCAACAATCATTTCAATCCCCTGAAGAAGAAGACCATAGTGGAGATCGACTGAGAAATCTATTGACAGAGGCTCGACCAGCTGGCGGAGAGAACAAAATTCTTAAAGGTCTTCTCAATCAGGAAGACGAGGGTGAGCATAACATGCTCTTGAAGATGCTTAATGAGAAAGCAGAGGAACGGAAACAGGGCAGCGAGCTACTTCAGCAACTCCTGAATAATGACGAGGAACATCGGCCCTCTCTCAAGAGACCTCTCGAAGAAGACTTTGCCAAGCCAGTAAGAATTCAATACTTCTATATAACTTTTTAAATAATTATTGTTTAATTCTCAATCGTCTTTTTTAAAATTGCTTATTAAAACAATTATTTACATTTTCAAATTTTTATTCTAGGGACCAAGTAAAGCACAACCTGGAGAACTCTGTAAAAGAAATCCAAGACTTGTATCTCTTTTGGCTAAGCAGCCTGAGCAGCAGGCACAGATTCCTCAAGTATGACCATTAATAATTTAATTTTATAAATATTCTGATACTGATTTTCAAGTATTATTAACGTTTTAATATTAACGGAATTTATTTAAAGGATCATAACTTAATATATTTTAAATGATGATTTGATGATAATTTTCAAAATTGTGATTTTAAGCTATTTAATTTTGTTATTTAGGTTCCACACATTATCTCAGCATCACCACATGAAAAGCTGAAGCAGCTTAAAGACAATCTTGGATGGCCGAGACCGAGGGCGGCTCCTCCGCATCCTCACGGCCAACCGCATGTGGTCCAGCAGTCGCCAGTTCCGCCTTACTCTTTGCTCAATTCCGGGATCCCTCAGCCACAACAGGTCCAACAACCTCGTTCACGCCATGAACCTGGCGATGAGCTCCTCGACAAGATTCTCGACCAGGTCATCGACATTGTACCTGACAATCAATTCAATGGTAATAATTTCAGAATCCTCGTTTGTTTTTTTACTCGTTCGAATTATACTTTATTTTCATATGATTTTCATGTTTCATTTTAGATGAATCCTTTGAAGCCCCTGCTCCCAACGAGCTCGCGATGATCAACGCGATCCAAAAAGACCTAATGCAGTTCGAAACAGCCGTCCAATCTATGGTCACTTTTAATCCTCCTCAACAACAAGTAATTACAAGGATTAATTTAAATCATGCTTATTTTAATAACGTCTGTGTATGAATATAATAATAATCCCAAAAACATTTCAGTCACATGACTTTTATTTGTTAAAGCTTTTTTTCCATCAAAGTTTAAAAGATTAACGGATAAATTGGTTGATTTAGGATTTAAAACCCATAAATTTACTACATATTTTTACTACATTGTATATCTGGATAGGTAACCATTTTTCTTAAAGCTAAATAGCTAATGGTTGTTAAATATAGTATAAAAGACATATTAACTTCTTTAAACTTGAATATAAATGTATTTAATTTTAAATACATTTTAACAATAGTGGATGTGACTTTATTTCAATTTGGGATTAACTGTTATTGTTAATGTAATAATTTTATTTTTAACAACATTTTAATTAGAGTATAGTACCACATAAAAATATAAGGAATCAATATTTTACAATGATTTTTATCTTTAGACTCAACAACATACCGGATATCCTCCGGTTTACATCCAAAGGACCACAACAACCACAACAACAATGGCACGATTCCGAGCACCCCCTCAACCTCAGCAGCTTCTTCAACAGAGAAGGAAACTTGCTGCTGTTCAACAAGCTCAGCAACAGCAGCAATCATTACAACATATGCAGCAGCAGCAATCCCAACAGCATCAGCAACAGCAGCCCCAACAACATCAACAACAGCAGCCCCAGCAACATCAACAGCAGCAACAACAACAGCAACAACAGCAGCAGCAGCAGCAGCAACAACAACAGCAGCAGCAGCATGTAAATTAAAAAATAAATTGACATTTTAAAGCATTGTAGATTGATCTAACAAATCCTAGCTGCTTTAATTCTATTTATTTCCAGATATTAGCTTTGGTTGGTTTTCTTCTTACACGCTCTCTAAAAATCACTTCAATGTAGTTAACTAAATGGTAAAATTAATTGATAAAAATATAGCAGCAGCTGTTACGTCAACCAAGTCTTGACTCCCTCCTCAACAACGTTAGTCCTCCCAACGTAACACTTCCTGTTCAAGTAAAGATTTTTTCTGATATCTTAATTTATTACAATAATTTACTTTTAATCTGCTATAATCGAATAATTGCACATTTATTTTAAAGTGGATTTAATCAATATTTTCAGAGAGATCCAAGATACCCAGGCCAGCCTCCCCAACTCCGCTATCCTCTCCAACAGGTCCAAGGTGGTCCACAACCTCAGCAAAGATGGGCCCCTGTTCGTATGAGTGTCCAAGCACAGAATCCGATGCTCAACGCTCAGCTCTCTGTAAGTTCTCAAATAAGAAGAAATGATGAAAAAAATATCTAATTTATTGATCAAATAATGAGATAGATATATTAATAATTTCATTTTATTAGGGCTCATTTGCGGGTGGCGGAGTGGGCCGAGCCGGTCCAGTCGGAGCCCAACCACAATTTCGTCCTCAACAACAATTTGACGAAAGCTTTTACCGCCAGCGCCAAGGTGAGTTATTAGAGCTCAGTCCTCTTCCTCCTCCTCTATCTCTGTCAGCAGCCAGTGTCTGTAGGGTTGGGCTCGGCGGAGTTCGTGAGGCAAGAGCTGCGGGCGATGGTGGGGGCCCGTGCTGGGGGCGCAGTACCTGATCTTGAGGCCCTTGGCTTCGGCTTCGACGGTAAGGAGGACTTCAAGGTTAGCCCAGACCCTTCAGCCCTTCTTTCACTTTCGTCTATTAAAGGCCATGAGCCCACAGTGAGAATCTCTGGTCTCTTCCAGGGGAATGAGGAGAAGACTTCGCTGCTCCAGAAGCTTCTCTCTGAGTGACCTCTGTGCAATATTGTACAGGAACATCATCATCATCGTCTACTTCGATCTTCTCAAAATGCTATTTGACTGAGAGCCTCTTTACTCTTTTCTTTTGATGCAAGTGTGGGACTAGGAATGTTCTCTGTTAATTTACTTAAATGCCTCTTCCTTTTTTAGAAATGAAGTATACTATATGATAGGAGAATGAGGTCGGTTATTAGGTGATTTTTTGTAGCATAAATTGTATTCATATACAGATTTCTGTTATGGTGAGAATGAGAGAGCTAAACTTTGTAATAATGTTATTTGCTGAGGAAAACTCATTCAATTGTTCATGGAATTATTTGATGATATAAAAGTTATGTAATTGAGGGGATATTGCAACTCCAGTGTAAAATTATATATATAAATATTAATATAGATATATTAGATATAAATGAATCATGATTGTTGTTTGTAATACATATCCGATTTTTTACATGAATTTTAAATTAGGAACGACTCAACAAGAGTTGAAACTTCACACGCTACAATTTAAAGATAATCTTGACTTAACGTTTCAGTCTCAAAAATATATATTTCAACTAAACAATTTACTCAATGTTTACGTTGAGCTAGTTGAGTATTTAATATATTAAATAAAAAATCATAAAATATAAAATGATGATGCTATTCTTCGATTAGCTTTATATTCTCTGATACCTACTACTTTAAAAATATGTAAAGAAATATAGAGGACTGATTCGAAATTTTTTCATTATTGTTTATTATATATATTTAAATATTCAGATATGTAATACTAAAATACGTCTTACAACTCTTACACACAAAACAAAATAATATAGATCTATAAAGTAATTTTGACATTTAAAAAGAAACTTTGAATTTTTGACACAATTTCGATATTTTTTGAGCACTATATATATATATATATATATATATATATATATATTATATATATATATATTATATATTTAACTGTAATATATAT